>CAUYQU010020560.1:0-40592 GCA_963574635.1 Cheracebus regulus | reverse complement strand
GGCAGTAACACCTCCCTTGTGGGGTGGTCATGAGGACTCAGTGAGTTCACACCAGGAAACAGAGTGGAACAGGGAATTTCCACGGAATCCACCAGGAGGCGGCTAGAAATCTCCATTTTTTAAATTTTATTTTCTTTTTTTGGGGGGGGACAGGGTCTCACTCTGTCACCCAGGCTGGAGTGCAGTGGCACAGTCTTGGCTCACTGCAGCTTCTGTCTCCTGGGTTCCAGTGATTCTCCTGACTCAGCCTCCCGAGTAGCTGGGACTACAGGTGCCCACCACCACACCCAGCTAATTTTTTGTATTTTTAGTAGAGACAGGGTTTCGCCATGTTGGCCAGGCTGGTATCAAACTCCTGACCTCAAGTGATCCACCTGCATTGGCCTCTGAAAGTGCTGAGACTACAGGTGTGAGCTACACACCTGGCCAAATCTCCATTTTTCATACAAGGTAAATAGGGCTCAGAAGGGCTGAGTGTCATGCTCAAGCCCACATAAATGGCCTTGAACTTCTGGTCTGCCTTCTGAGTCCACAGCCACTCCAGGACCTCCGGGGCACCCACCCATGCTTACACAAAAAATCTCCAGTTATAAGATGGTATCCATTCAAGGCTGGGGCTCCATGGGACCCATCATCAGCTGCTGGCTGAGGGCAGGGCATGGAGCCTGTTTAGACTGAGGCTGTCCAGCTAGACCACAGGAAGAGAGCTTTGCAGACCCAAGTTAAGGGTCAACCTAAACATTAATCACCCTTGACGCAGGGGTTTTACTGTTCGTCAAAAAGCCAAGCTACCCCCAATTCCTAGCTCTACCTCCAAGCCCACCACCCTCCAGGCAGGGCACTGGCAGGGACACTTTTGAGTACAAGGCTGAGGCCACAGGGCTGCTCTCACTGGAGCTGGGGCTGTGAACAGAAGCAGCTGGAAGGTGCAGGACTCAAAGGCTGGCTCCCTCCTCCCATCTCCCAGGCCTTGAGCACAGGGATCCCAGCCTCAGCCTATCCTCCTGCCCCCGAAATACGTTCACCCCTGCGGCCAGCACCGAGCCACCAACTCTAAAGTGAAGCATCACTTCAGAAACACCCAGGACCTAGCCAAGCCTACTTTAAAATTACATTTTATTTCTCTTTATTAATATGTTTTTTTTAAAAAAAAAAAAAAAACAAAAGGTTCATTTTATATCATCTTCAAGAGTCTTGTGCCTCCTGGGAAGTGCATTGGTTTGTTTCACAGTACTCTCCACGGACGGTTCTTATTGCTGGAAGGAGTGGGTGGCTGTCCACGCCAAGGCAGGGCTGGGGGACAGAAGAGGATCAGGGCCCGGGCAGGATGCCTGGGGCCTATGCTCCGACAGGAGGGAGGCTGGGGACCAGACCGGAGCTGAGCTGAGCATCTGCAGCCGGACCTACAGCCTGGCTGGGGTCTTCCCAGCCCTTCTTCAGTCAGGAAGGAAGGGCGTGGGCGAAGGTGGATCAGGGGGCAGGGCGGGCTGGGGGCCGGGCATGCAGAGGGAGGGGTGCTGGCTCCTGCCTCAAGTGTTTGCTCACACTCAAGAAATATGGGTTCAGGGCCCCTCACCCCCCAGCAGCTCAGGAAGCCCCTTTTCATTCTGCTCTCCAGCCCCACCTCCAGGAAGAACCCAGCAGCTTGAAACCTGCTTCCTAAACCCCCAGGGCCCCGTCCCCGGGTTAGTGCAATAAAGACCTGAGTGGAGAATCGTCTCCAGTGAATGAAAGCCGAGTCCCAGGCCCATTCCCACCATCCTCAGACCTGCAGCTGAAAGGCTACTGCCTCTCTGGGTGGCAAGGCCCCCATACTCATAAAAGAGAACCTGCAGTTTCTGTGGGGAGGTCCCGGCCCCCACCAAGGGCCCCCTGAGCACCGTGCCAGCCGGCAGCTCAGCCCAGTGTGTGCCAGGACAGTCTCCTGGCACGAGCTGGGCCCAGAGACCGAGGGCAGAGACTGAACGGGCATTAAGCACCCCTTGAATAAACGCAACAGCCCGTGGACAAAGGGGCAGGGCAGGAACCTCGGTGCCCACACTGTCCCACGCTGTCACAGAGACTCCTACAAGTGGCTCATCTGCAGCAGAAATGGATTATTTTTCTAAATGGACGGTTTTCTGTGCTTGATAATTATTAGGCTGAGTGCAGGCCCCGGGGTGGGGGTGAGGGGTAGCTGTGGGTTTGGCAAGCTGGAAGGAACGTGGCTTCGGTAGAATGTCCCGTTAGCCCCCGCCAGCAGCTACAGGCCAACACTACTCAGAACCCTGGCACAATGGGTCAGGACTAAGTGTGGCCTGAGGCTCCCGCGGCCTGGGACCAAGGGAGAGCAGGTCCCAGGGATGGGCTTCCCAACGTCTGTCCTCACCTGACGCTGTCCGCTGTGCCATCCCAGCCTCCAGAGTGGCTCTGACCCCTCTCAATCATGGGCCAACTCAGCCCTCCCAGCCCTTGACCTGGATTCACTTCTTTGAGGACTGATGGAAGCAGAGGCTCGGCTGATGGCCTCCCAAGACTGCCCTATAGCTCAGGTACCTTCCACCTCATCACTGTGGCACCCAGAGCCTGACTGCGCCCTCCCGCTACCCCAAGGCCTGGGAGGGGCGCCCCCTGAGAACAAGCCTTGTCTTAGCCCCTTTACAGTACACTAGAGCCCAGCCAGCTGTAGGGGCCGGGGCCTGCCCCATTCAAGTCTTAAAATCCCTGCAAGAGGGGATGTGAATGCCTTCCTTACCTTTGAGACTAACAGTGAGGCTGTCTTGGCGGTACGGGGACCAGTGTGAATGGAGAAAGCTAAAGCCACATACCTGGAGGGATGGACCAGGGACCCAACTGGGGGTGAGTCCTGAGGACTGAGAGGGTGAAAATTCCCTGGGCTCACAGGAGCCTCCCTCTCTTCTCCTGGAGCCGCCACGGGAAGTTAAGGCTGCTGGGAAAGAGGGCAGAAAAGGCCAGGCCGCTGGCGGGGCGCCCCACCAGAGATCATGGCCCCTCTACAGGTGGGGGATGCGACTCAGGGGTGGGGGAGGGAAGGGGCTGTTCAGGTAGAGTCTGCCTGTGGTTTTGTTTCTGCCAAGAAGAAAGTGAGCAGCTGGTTCCAGCTCTAAATGCCCCTCCTCACCCTTCTCCCAAGACAACGGGACAAAGGCCTCAAGAGAAACCTCACAGGCGACCCTACCCCTCCCTCCACCTCTGGCAGAAGAGGAAAAGTCTGGTAGAAAAGAAATCCTGCTTTCTGTCTCCGATCCATTTTCTTCCTTGAAATTCAGCTTAAGGCAAAAGTTTGGCAAAGCAAGTCTACATAAGGCCGCATGATTGGGGGCAGGGATGTGGGGGGAAGGCCGGCCAGCGCCACGAATCGGCAGCAGTGCGGATCTGTCTCTTTGATCGGGGCTGGGGCTTCCCTCCTGATCAGCTCCTCCTCCTCCTGCCCCTGAACCCCCAAAAGAGGAGGTTTAAAAAATCCGGAAAAAGCAGTGTTTCAGGGAATCTGTGACAAGTGAGCGACAGAAACTGTGAGAAAAAGGAGAGGAAAGGAGACCAGAGGTGACCCTGAGGGCACACATGGGGTCTGTCTGTCCCGCTTAGGTCTCCTCTCTCCCTGAAAGGAAGCAGGTGCCGACGGGGAGGCCTTCCCGGGGGCATCAGCACAGTGAGACCCGCCCGCTGGAGAAGGTAGAATGGTTGTATCTTGCTGAATGACTGAAGAGTATGTCTGTGTTTTGCTTTCAGCGGTATTATTATTTGTGAGTCTAACCTAGCAGGTGGCCCTGGCTGTCACCGGTGCTTGGGTGGGATCACCACCAGTGGCTGCCCATACTTGGGCCGCCACATGAGGACCTGAGCATCGTTGGCATTGGGCTTGACCAGGGCGCTGGGTGGGATGGGCTCGTTCTTGCTCAGGATTTTGGGCTGGTCCTGGGCGATGGGCTCCCGCAGCCGGGCGCGCTGGCCCAGGGGCCGGTTGGGGTTCACCTCGATGCTGAGCTGCATGCGCCAGTGCAGCGTCTGAAGGATGATCATGTCGTTGGTGGAGGTGTTGGTGGCCACCAGCCAGGTGGTGAAGCTCTGGTCCCGGTGGATGTTGGTGAGCTTGGCCACGTTGCTTTCGCTGACGGGCACGGCCCACGTGACGCTGGGGTAAAAGTTGTCATTCATGCTGATAATGAACTTGGAGTCCCGCTTGGTGGGGCCCACGATGGTGCAGGTCTCCGTGGTGTTGCCGTACCAGGGGTAGTTCACCCCATCCGAGTCGCTGATGGCTTCGATCTTGCCCTCCTGGAGGTCGGGGAGCTCCCAGCTGGACCTGAGGACAAGGAAGGCTGGTTCACTCACTTGGTCACTCAAGGAGGGCTTTCTGTGTCCCCCTCGCAGCCCAGGGGCTGTCCTGGGCCCCGAGGATGGAACGGACCCAGAAGACCATCCAGTCCCCTTTGACATGACAATTGCTGGCAGCGTCACTGTCATCATTGCTGCTGTTATAATCATAACCTCAGACAGAAGAGGGTGACCAGCCTGGCCCACATTGCTCTGGGGATATCCAGATCCCACACTCCCACGTGGCCTTGGGTACAGTGGCATCTGGGACCCACTCCAGGCTGCAGGGCCCCTTACAGGTTCACAGACAACCTTTCCATGAAACCCCTCCCTGCAGATAGAAAGCAAAGCGGTGGGCTAGGGATGGAGAGTGAGGCCACATTTTCCTAAGGACATCTGGCCAAGTGATGGGGCGTGGGACCCGGGCACCTGTTTCCACCAAGGCACCTGTAACGGAAGCTCAGGACACCCTGCAGCCACTGCACCTTCCGCTCACCTACGTACACAGCGGGTACTCCCAGGAACAAGCTACTGTTAAAAATCCATTCCTGGCTGGGCACGGTGGCTCCCACCTATAATCCCAGCACTTTGGGAGGCCGAGGAAGGTAGATCACAACGTCAGGAGTTTGAGACCAGCCTGGTCAACACAGTAAAACCCTCATCTCTACTAAAAATACAAAAATTAGCAGGGTGTAATGGCAGGTACCTGTAGTCCCCAGCTACTTGGGAGGCTGAGGCAGGAGAACTGCTTAAACCCGGGAGGCAGAGGTTGCGGTGAGCTGAGATTGTGCCACTGTACTCCAGCCTGGGTGACAGAGCAAGATTCCGTCTCAAAAAAACAAACAACAACAACAACAAAAAACACTCCCAACCAGATGCAGCGGCTCACACCTGTAATCCCAGCACTTTGGGAGGCCAAGGCAGGCAGATCACTTGACTCCAGGAGTTTGAGATGAGCCTGGCCAACACAGCAAGACCATACCTCTAAAAAAATGCATTTCTGCTCCTAGCACTAATCACAATAGCCGAAAGGCGGGAGCAGTCCAAGTGTCCAACGACAGATAAATGGATAAACAAAATGTGCTATATACGTACAATGGAATGTTCCTCAGCCTTAAGGAGGAAGGACATTCCAACACAGGCTACAACACGGATCAGCCTTGAGTGAAATAAGCCAGCCACAAAGAAGACACATCCTGTGTGATTCTACTTATGTGAAGTCCCTAGCATTGTCAAATTCAGAGACAGAAAGAAGAATGGAGGTGGCCAGGGGCTGGGAGAAAGAGGAACGGAAAGCTGATGTTTCTTGCGCACAAAGTTTCAGTTTTGCAAGATGAAAAGAGTTCTGAAGATGGCTGCTGGTCAAGGCTGCACACCACCTTGAATGGACCTAATGCCACTGAGTTATGCACTTATAAATGATTTAAATGGTCTATTTTGGCCGGGTGCAGTGGATCACTTGAGGTCAGGAGTTCAAAACCGGCCTGGCCAACATGGTGAAACCTCATCTCTACTAAAAATACAAAAATTAGCTGGGCGTGGTGGTGTGTGCCTGTAATCCCAGCTACTCGGGAGGCTGAGGCAGGAGAATCACTTTAACCTGGGAGGCGGAGGTGGCAGTGAGCCGAGATCATGCCACCGAACTCCAGCCTGGGTGACAGAGCCAGACCCTGTCTTAAAAAAATAATTTAAAAAATAGGCTTGGCGTGGTGGCTCACGCCTATAATCACAGCACTTTGGAAGGCCGAGGAAGGCAAATCATGAGGCCAGGAGTTCAAGACCAGCCTTAGGAATATGGTGAAACCCTGTCTGTAACTAAAAATACAAAAATTAGGTGGGCGTGGTGGCGGGTGCCTGTAGTCCCAGCTGCTTGGGAGGCTGAGGCAGGAGAATCGCTTGAACCTGGGAGGCAGAGGTTGTGGTGAGCCAAGATCGTGCCACTGCACTCCAGCCCGGGCGATAGAGCAAGACTCTGTCTCAAAAAATAATAATAATAATAAATAAATATAACGGTCAATTTTATCATATGCTACATAGGTTTACCATAATTTTAACAATGCCTCCCCCTACTTATGCATCGTATAATGGCAGCAGTTAGCAAAACTGGGGCCGCTATAGGAGGAATGATTAGGAACATGATTTTGCTAATTCTCCTGTTCATTTCATTGAAAAGCTCACTCATTAGAGTAGCAGCTTCCTAGTGGGCATCTCCTGCCCAGCCCCTGAGCACCCACCCCAGACTCAGGGAACCTGGGGGCAGCTCAGACAACTTCACCGTCTGTAAGTACCCAGCAACTCCTAAGATCTGGGGGCCCCACAGCAGCAGGCAGGATGACAACAGGGTGATCTGCTCATACAGTCCCCCAGCACGGACGGAGGCGGGGTGCAGGCTCTCTTTGTCCACTGGGGGCCTAGTCTTCTGTTTCAGAAGGAAACACCCACTCTGTCCTCACACAGTGCTTACACTTGCTTGGAAAAGCTTTCCGGTTGTTTGGTTTTTTAAGGCAGAAGCACACGGGCATAAGGAACCCTGCTTTGGCCTTGTCCCCTTTCATTTGCAAAGAGCTGAAGGCCAGGTTTGGGGGAATGGGGCCGAGCAGCAGAACGGCCCACCTCTTCCTGATCCCAGCCTTGAGTTTCCTTTCCTTTCCCCAGCACTGAAACTCCCAGCCTGGCTCAGACACAGACAGGTGAGAAGCCTCCCGGGCTGGCAGACAGCACTGCGCCGCCACGCAGGGCGTGCATGGCCCAGGGCCAGTGCCAAATCAGCACCAGGCTGCGTGAATCCCTCCACCTGCAGTGTGCAGTCAAGGGCACAGCTCGGGCACCAGCAGCAGCCCAGGGTCCATTGTTAGCCCCAGCCACTCACTCTGTGGTCCAGTCACAGATGCACTGGGCCTCCACTGTCTGATCAGCAGCCCTCGGACAATCCACCACCGTCTGCCTGCCAGATTTTGTGATGATTAAATGCATTGATACTCACTGACTGGTGCAGCCAGCAGCAGTCGGTGGAAGCTTCTGAAGACCCTTTGAGGGTTATGGTGGCATCAGCAGTGAGAGGTGTGCCTCTCTCAGGCCAGGTAGCCCTGATTTGACCTGAAGCCTTTTTTTTTTTTTTTTAGATGGAGTCTCACTCTGTCACCCAGGCTGGAGTGCAGTGTTGTGATCTCTACTCACCGCAGCCTCCACCTCCCAGGTTCAAATGATTCTTCTGCCTCACCTTCCTGAGTAGCTAGGACCACAGGCAGGTAACACCACACCCCACTAATTTTGCATTTTAGTAGAGACAGGGTTTCACTACGTTGGTCAGGCTGGTCTCAAACTCTTGACCTCAGGTGATCCGCCTGCCTCAGCCTGCCAAATGCTGGGATTACAGGTGTGAGCCACCGCCCCAGACGCATTATTTTTATATGAACTTGCTTCTCTTCTCTTAAATTTCTACTCAGTTTTTTAATGCTTTTTGCCTGCCTTTTTTTCTGATTACAGATTATGTTGGTATTTTTCTTCTTCTATTTCTTCTTTGTACTTATTGGGAATTTAAACTTTTTTATTTTTATTTTTTTAGATGGAGTCTCACTCTGTCACCAGGCTGGAGTATAGCGGCGCAATCTCGGCTCACTGCAACCTCCGCCTCCCAGGTTTAAGCAATTCTCCTGCCTCAGCCTCCTGAGCAGCTGGAACTACAGGCGCGCACCACCACTCCTGGCTAATTTTTTGTATTTTAGTATAGAGATGGGGTTTCACCATGTTGGCCAGGATGGTCTTGCTCTCCTGACCTTGTGATCCGCCCACCTCAGCCTCTCAAAGTGCTGGGATTACAGGTGTGAGCCACGGTGCCTGGCCGGGACTTAAACATTCTAATTCTGTTTTGTTAATAGTTGTCCTTGAAATTTCCCAATTATTTTTCATTTAAAAGTCTAAAGTTAAGCAATATCTTAACCACCTTTCTCTTTTTTTTTTTTTTTTTTTTGAGATGAAATCTCGCTCTGTCACCCAGGCTGGAGTGCAGTGGTGCAATCTTGGCTCACTGCAACCTCCGCCTCCCGAATTCATCTCCTGCCTCAGCCTCCCGAGTATCTGGGATTACAGGCACCTGCCATCACACCTGGCTAATTTTTTTTTTTTTTTTTTTTTTGAGACAGAATTTCACTCTTGTTGCCCAGGATGGAGTGCAATGACATGATCTTGGCTCACTGCAACCTCTGCTTTCCACGTTCAAGTGATTCTCCTGCATCGACTTCCCAAGTAGCTGGAATTATAAGCATGCGCCACCATGCCCAGCTAATTATTTAGTAGAGACAGGGTTTCACCATGTTAGTCAGGCTGGTCTCCAACTCCTGACCTCAGGTGATCCACCCACCTCAGCCTCCCAAAGTGCTGGGATTACAGGTGTGAGCCACCATGCCCAGCCTAATTTTTGCATTTTTTAAGTAGAGACAGGGTTTCATCATGTTGGCCAAGCTGGTCTTGAACCCCTGACACTTCAGGTGATCACCCATCTTGGCCTCCCAAAGTGCTGGGATTACAGGTGTGAGCCACTGTGCCCAGCCCTAAAGAACCTGAGATTTTCAATGTGGTGACAGCAGACCCTTGAACTACGCTCAGGGCCCTTCTGAGTGCAGGCCCTGGGCAGCTGCCCAGTCTAGGAACCCAGCAAGCCGTCCGCCTCCTCAGCCGTGGGCAGAGACAGGCAAGGCCGCCTGTCACACTCCCGTCCTCCTAGGTGTGGGACCCCACAGGACAGCAGGTAAGTCCAGGCTGGAACCCAGGCATCAGAATGCTTCTGGGGCTGAAGTAGCCTCCTCAGCCTCTTGCAGCCTCCCTGTCATAACTCCCATTGTCACCCACCCAACAAACATCTGCAGGGCACCTGCCTTCAACATGCCATGAAGCCCTGACGGGTGCACAGAGCTACTGTTCTGGTGAGCAATGGGGAGGCCTGTGTCGCCGGGACACTGCATCATCCTGGGCTCCCCCTTGAACCTCCAGGCTGTGCCCCTTCTCTTCCTCTCCCTCCAGCCTGGCCTTGCCCCTCCCTGGTCTCCCAGCCTCCTGCAATCTGTTCCCCTCCCAGAAGCAGCCTGAGGGATCTCCTGAAAACACAAATCCGATTGCATGGCTCCAACCCTGTTAAGCCAACCATGATTCCCCTATGCTCTTAAAACTGATGAACTGAAGCCCGGAGCCCTTCGTGCGTGCACACATGCACATGTACACACACATCCTCCCTGGGCTCCGGGGCCCCCAGCCATTCTCAGCTGCTGCAGTGGCCATGCCCCACCCTCTCAGGGCCTTCTACTGGGAGCAGTGTCATCCTCATCCTCCGCCCCCCTTTTCCTCCTCCTCCTCTCCCCTCTTCCTCCTCCTTCCCTCGTTCATAGCTGCTCATTACTCAGCTCTGCAGCCACCACCCCAAGAAGCCCACCCAGACCCTCCACATGGGCCAGGTGCCCCCGGTATTCAATGCCACTGGATCTCATCCCGCTGCCCCGTGGCCCATGCATGAGGATGATTAAATACTGACACACTCATTTGCTGCCTGTCTCTTCCCCAGACAGACCACGAGGCCTCGAGGGCAGGACCAGCCTGCCTCACCCATCACCACGTATCTGGGACGTATCACAGCACCTGGCCCAGCTTCAGGCACCATCAATGTCTGTGGCCAGAATCAGTGACTGTCAGTGGCATGCTGGGTTCCCCCAAAGCCCACAGGGCACCTCTGGGAAGAGCCCAGGGCCCCCAAAATTGCTCTGAGCTTCTGCTTACCCTGCAGGGCTGCAGCTGCAAGAGCCACTCACTGGATGGTCACCTTAGCAGATGGTGACAGCTGGTACCACTCCCTGAGCACAGGGGCTGCACTGGGCACCACATCTCCCTACAGCTGGGGCTGTGGGGTGCATTTTATAGAGGAGACTTAGGGCAATTAGAGGCCAGGTCCAAGGTCACACAACTGGGAAGTAATTGGGCCAAGGCCCCCAACCTGACCCAGTTCTCCCCCACCAGGCTCTAATGGAATCTAAGCGATCCTCTCACCTCAGCCTCCCAAGATGCTGAGATGAGCCACCAAGCCTGGCCTAACCTCCTTTTTAAATCAACTATGGGAGTCTAAGGCTGGAGGTGAACCCAGAAGGTCACAGCCTGCCAGGGCAATGAAGCAAGAGATCCTCGCCTGTATGAAAAACTTAAAAACTACCCAGGCGTGGTGGCGCATCCCTGTACTCCCAGCGACTCGAGAAGCTAAGGTGGAAGACTGCTTGAGGCCAGGAGTTCAAGGCTGCAGTGAGCTAGGACTGCGTCACAGCACACCAGCCTGGACAACAGAGTGAGACTCTGTCTCTAAAAGAAAAAAAAAGGCCGGGCGCAGTCGCTCACGCCTGTAATTCCGACACTGGGAGGCAGAGGCCGGTGGATTGCCTGAGGTCAGGAGTTCAAGACCAGCCTGGCCAATATGGTGAAACTCCTCTCTACTAAAAATACAAAACCTAGCCGGGCACAGTGGCACATGCCTATAATCCCAGAAGCCTCGCTTGAACCCGGGAGGCAGAGGTTGCAGTGAGCTGAGGTCACGCCACTGCACACTCTGCACTCCAGCCTGGTGACAGAGTGAGACTCCGTCTCAAAATAAATAAATAAATAAATAAAAATAAAAAATAATAAAAAAAAGAGAAGTGTATCAAGTGAAAACTGAAAGCTACCTACCTTCCCATGAGCCCCTCCCCGTGTGCCCCATGTCCTCTGGTAAACATCCTTTGAGACCTTGCTCTCTGCATACACACAGGATATGTTCCCAACTTCAGTGTTTTCTTTTTAACAAAAATGGGTTACTACCCTACAGATTGTTTGATGACCTTAAACAACAATGTAACAACAATGTATCATTTTCCCATGTGGGAATATCTATAGCTCTACCTCGTCCTCCCCGCCTGTGGCCCCGCCTCAGAGTCTGCACTGCAGAAAGTCCGTCATTTCACTCTCTGTTGAAGGACCCTGGAGTTGTTCCTGGCTTTTTGCTATTAGGAGCCGTGCTGGAGTTAACATATTCACATGTGCATTTTTTTCTTTTTTTTCCTTTGAGTCAGTCTTGCTCTGTCGCCCTAGGCTGGAGTACAGTAGTGCGATCTCGGTTCACTGTAACCTCCACCTCCCAGGTTCAAGCGATTCTTGCACCTCAAGCGATTCAGTCCTCCGAGTATCTGGGATTACAGGCATGCACCACCACGCCCAGCTAATTTTTGTATTTTTAGTAGAGACGGGGTTTCTTCATGTTGGCCAGGCTAGTCTCAAGCTCCTGACCTCAGGTAGTCCTCCCACCTCAGCCTCCCAAAGTGCTGGGATTACAGGCGTGAAGCACCGCACCCAGCCCATGTGTGTCTTTATGTGCTGCTTGTCCTGTTCACATGATCATTAATTCATTTGCTCAGTAGATTATTTTTTTGGATGCCTCTGATAACACGCAGGCCCTGAGCTAGGGGTACAAGGTTTCTGCAAAAGGTTCTAAAAGTACAGCCTGGGGGTGGTGACTCAGACCTGTAATCCCAGCACTTTGGGAGGCCGAGGCAGGCAGATCACGAGGTCAGGCTTTTTTTAGTGAAACCCCGTCTCTACTAAAAATACAAAAATACAAAAATTAGCCAGGCATGGTGGTGGGTGCCTATAATTCCAGCTACTCAGGAGGCTGAGGCAGGAGGCAGGGGTTGCGGTGAGCCCAGACTGCGACACTGCACTCCAGCCTAGGCAAACAGAGCCAGACTCCTTATCAAAAAAAAAAAAAGTACAACCACAGACCTGAGAGGTGCACATGTGAACGCTAACAGGCACGAAAAAAGCTCACCTCTCTGCATCCTTGCCTGCCTCAACTATCCTCCCACAAACAGGTGAGGATGCTCCCCTCCCCCGAACAGTGGGCACAACTGATCTTTTTCATTTCACCCAACTCCAATCAGCAAAACAAAGGACGTGAGTATGTAACTTCCCTGATTACTACAGCTGTGGAGTGCCGCCTTGCACGTCTCCAGGAGCAGTCAGTGTTTGTTTCCAGTGCTTGGAAAGCGGACGAGGGCTGCAGTGATTGCTTGGCCGGGGCTGGTCCTGGGGGAGTTCTCTTTAGGCTGAGCCATCCCCCCTACTTCCTCCCACCCCAAAGCCTTGAAACAAGGACTTCCCTCTCCCACCCACCCCACCCTTGCCTCCGCCAGGGCCCAGCAGATGGGGGAGGCCATCTTCCGGTTACAGAGAGGAAGCCTCCTCCTCAATTGTTCTTTGCACAACTGAAGCTCAGGGCCCGGCTTCAGGAAGAGGCCACGTGGTCAACAGGGACATTCCTCCATGGCCTGTCCCCAGATCTGCTGGTGCTGAGCAAGACTGCTCAGGCAAGCAGCTTCAGGTCTTAGACGCTGTGACCACATCATAAAATGAGGCCCTCCTGAGCTCCTGGGGAGGACGCCGGGAGACAGCAGGTGGGAAGGGGCCCAAGGCAGCCATTCTCAGCGTCTTCCCAGCAGGGCTGGGTGGCACCCAGCGGTCCTTCCAACCCTGCCCTGGCCTTTCCCACCAGCCTTTTGTTTTTTGAGATGGAGTCTCACTCTATTGCCCCAGCTGGAGTGCAGTGGTACGATCACAGCTCACTTGCAGCTTCAACCTCTCCGGGCTCAGGTGATCCTCCCACCTCAGCCTCCCAAGTAACTGGAACTACAAGCACCTACCACCATGCCTGGCTAATTGTTTTGTGTTTTTTGTAGGGACAGGGTTTCACTGTGTTGTCCAGGCTGGTCACTGGCCTTCCATAACACAGTGGCGGCACATGTTTTGACCAGAAAGACCCTCAGAGGTTTCATGGTCCAAGGCACTCATGCTAGAGAAAGGTATCTCAAACCCAGAGAAGGGATCATGTACCAACAGCAACAAGACTGCCTCCCTTCCGCTGACTCCGACAGGCACCATGCAATGAATAAGACATTATCAGTAATTATGATTGACAGCCATGGCATTGACAGCTGCCATATACTGAGTGCTTGGTATACCTGAGGTGCTGGGTTAAGCTCTCATCATCACAACCCTATGAGGGAGGACTCATACTCCCATTTCACAAATGGGAACAGTGAGGCTTAGAAAGGTTAAGAGGCTGGCCCAAGGGTTGGGAGCTGGGGTTCCCACCCTTCTACACATGGGCATGGGGCAGTGTCCCTGTCAACCCAAAGGTTCTATCTCAGCTGCTCCCCTGCCTCCCTGCCCAGTCTTCCCTGTGGCAGAATCCTGAGCCATACACTGCCCCTGGACTTGGCCTTGGCCATGGCTGTAGGCCAGGTTCCCAGGGGCCTCCAGAGAAGGGCAAACCAGGGACAATGTGGAACTTCTCCCACACAGGCGAGAAATTGTGACTTGTCACTTAGGAGACTCTGTGCCAGCTGACAGGTGGCAGTTGAGGAATTGCGGGGGCCGGGCTGTGGAGGCAGGTGTCTCCAACAATTTGGAAGGAAGGCGGGGGGGGGGTTTGGCTTTTAAAGTGATGTGGGTTGGACCCAAAGCCATATAGAATCCTCTCACGCTGGCACAGAGAAACTCACCCTTTGCCAGATCTGTCTGTAAAAGTCAGGGTATTATTGAGGTGGGTTTTTTTTTTTTAATTGTTCCATTTCAAATATTTCAAACCCAGAATGTCATTCTAAAAAGTTATCCTCCTGGCTTAGAGATTAATTTTAAGCAGGGATAACGTTTGGGGGTATTATGGATTTCAGTTAAGTATTTGGAATTAACATTTTGGATACAAGCCCATTTGTGCAGAATGGAAGCTCTAACCTAGCTCCTGCTACCTGGCTGTCCCTTCCCTGGCCACAAAGCACAGGGCCTGGCTTTCACTTTAAGGATTTGAATTGTCTGGGTCTGAGTCCAGCGGTTCTCCACTAAGTATGATTTCACACCCCCTCCCAAGGATGTCGGGCCCTGCCTGGGGACATGACTGATTGTCACAGCTTGCAGGGATGTGCTCCTGGCATGGAGTAGGTAGAGGCCACAGATGCTGCCCAGCCCCCTGCCATGCACAGGACACCTGCCACCTGCACAAAGAATTACAGGACCCTGGGCCAGGCAGAGCAGAGGGACAGCTCTGGGCTGGTTGGGGTTCCTGGTCATCCCAACCACTGTTCCCTTTCCTTCACGCCACGAGGCTTAAAAACTCGGAAAATGGAAGTCCTCACAGGAGGCCTCAGGCAAGGGAGACAGGAAGGAGGTTTTAAATCCACCTAAGGCTGGGTGTGTTGGCTCATGCCTGTAATCACAACCCTTCGGGAGGCTGAAGTGGGCCAATCACCTGAGGTCAGGAGTTTGAGACCAGCCTGGCCAACGTGGTGAAACCTTGTCTCTACTTAAAATAGAAAAATCAGCCAGGCGTGGTGGCGTACACCTGTGATTCCAGCTACTCTGGAGGCTGGGGCAGGAGAATCACTTGAACCTGGGAGGCGGAGATGGTAGTGAGCCAAGATTGGCACCACTGCACTCCAGCCTGGGTGACAAGAGTGAGACTTTGTCTCAAAAAAAAAACTTTTTAAAAAATTATAGATAAATAAATGAATAAATCCCACGTAAATGCTTCTATTTCCATTCACCAAGGAGCTGAAGCAAGGCTGCATCCTGGCCTTCTCCACGAGCCCTTTGAGGGTGCAGGTTGGATCCGGGGCTCTATTCTTTGCCAACTCAGCCCCTTAGGACGATTCTGTTGACTACTACTAAGTATTCGGCAGCTGCCTCCTCTCCGTCTCAGCCACGGACGCTCACCCACACTGAGTGAATCCTCACAGATGCCTAGGGGAAGTTCTCACCCTCACGGACAGACACCAAACAGAGCCCCAGGGGCTGTCTGGCTGAAGCCCGGGGCCAGGACTCGTGAACCCTTCTGCCCATCTGCTCCAAGCTTCCCTCCCAGGGAGCCTCCGACTCCATCCTGTCCCTGGGGCTGGTCCTATCCCAACTGGGATTACACAGCCAGTGCCCCCAGCGGGAATGAACTGGGTGGGACACAGAGGCTCCTGGCAGGGAAAGAGGAGTCCTGAGAGCGAGTGGGAGCAAAGAGAAACGTCAGGGGCAGAGGGAGAGCAAGGAAAATGGCCTGGAGCCACTTTAAAATGCAAGCGCTTCGTGCCTTACACGGCTTTAAAAAGTTTTAAACTCAGGAAGTGGGCCCTACGTGACAGAGAAAGCCTTGGGCTGGGGAGAAAATTCGCTACATGGTGTGGTCGACATCTGTCCTAATTCTGTAGTTTTAGCCACTTCTGTCTGACAGAATAACAGTCACAATGACAACACCGCTAAGGACGATCCCGATCTCATCAGCACCTGCAAAGTACTCACCGCGAGCTTGGTGCAGGGCTGCCTAGTTGGCAAATTTGGTTGGCTTGAGTGACTCTCACAATAAGCCATGCGGAAGGGGCTATTCCCAGCCCCAGTTTGCAGATGTGTAAAGTGAGGCTCAGAGTGGTAAACAGACTTGCCTAAGGTCACACCCTAGAAAGTGGCAGAGGTCGTCTCAGGTCTGAGTGTCAGGCCTGGCTCCAGCCACATCACCTGCACCTAATCAGAGTCACCAGACGGAGAACAAGTCTTGGGCAAGACATCGGAAGCCCCTGTGCAGAGATGGGGAAGCTGAGGCTTAGAGTCTGTACCTTGGGCCAGGCCTGTTGCCTTCCCACCACGAGTGTCACCGATCTCATCAGAATCCAGTTCCCACTAATGCTCACATTTTTCCAAGTTCAGAAGAACCCACTGGCTTCCCTACCCCTTCTAGGGAAGAAATTAGGCTTAGCTCAAAACCCCTAGGAAAACTTTTGTTTCTACAACTGTCCCGGATGCCTTCAAAGCCTGAGGAGGTTTCTGGGCTTAAGGGTTCTTAGAAAAGGTCCTCACTGCATAACTAAGAATCATGTTTCCCTGCTTAGAATAGAAAGGCAGCCCCCTGCCTGAACTGGATTACTAGCTGCTCTTGAGACGCAAAGGCTTGGCACAGATATCAGGCTCGTGGAGAAGGCCGGTGAGAGCCTTCAGATGTGCCTCCCATGCACCTCTTTGGGATGGCCACAGTCACACCCTGGGTTTAAGGGTGACTGTGATCCTCATGTTTCCTTTAGAACTTCGGAATCATTACGTGGAGAAGCCACGAGTCCCGCCATCCTCCACCCTCTTATTTACAAGTAGCCCACGAGGTTCTCAAATCAAGTGATAAATTTCAACTCCTGGGAAATTCTCCTCTCTTTTCCCCACTTGCAAAACCGGGAAGTGATGCTGCACAGAGTGGACACTGAGAGAGGCTCTGGGAGTGTCCACAGCTGGTCACAGGGCCGTACGACTGCGCTGCCCCCGGGGGCCTGCCTGGCTCTCTCCAAAGGGTCCTCATGCTCAGAAACAGCTATTTTCACCACCTCTGTCTTAGGGTGACCCTTCAGGTTAATTCACTTTCCCAAC
This sequence comes from Cheracebus regulus, assembly GCA_963574635.1. Lineage (NCBI taxonomy): Eukaryota > Metazoa > Chordata > Mammalia > Primates > Pitheciidae > Cheracebus > Cheracebus regulus. Next base: position 23,825 of record CAUYQU010020560.1, on the reverse strand, counting down.
TCTGTCTAAATGGAGCTCTTTCCACCCCGGGATGGCTTTCTCTGGGGTCAGGAAGCAGGCCAGGAAAGGAGACTGAGGGTCCCAGTGTCTCCACCGGCACCTCCAGCACCCTAGGCACACTCTGGAGACAGAGCTGGGGCTGTAGAGGAGAGACTCCTCTTTGCTATTCCTGTTAGGGCCTTGCCGGAGGGACACTGGAGTCGTCTGCATAAAGTGGCCTTCTGCCTTGGAGACAGACAGTGCTAACCTGTGAAACAAATCCGGCTTTTAAAACTGTGCTCTCAAACAGAGCCGTTTGGAACAGCGAAGCACTCCCCCAGGTCCTCGAATACACTTGAAGCCGCCAGAAAGATCACTGAGGCCCAATTGCAAAGCCCAGAACACACAGGTCTGGGAGTTGCAGAGGGCCTGAGGGTCTGCCCTGAGCCCCCACAGAGCCAGGGCCTGGAGAGCAGCCCTGTAGCCTCTCTGGTGACCCCTGATGGCACTGCCACTCACCAGGCGGACGGCACGCTTGCTTTGCCAGAAAACACTGGGAGTAATGTTCCTCTGCTTTCTCGGCATCTTGCAGGGAAGGACACAGGAACCCCGGAGAAACAGTAGCAGGGTAGGGCTCAGGGTCATGACTCCAATCTGGATCCACAGGCAAACCCTTCAAGGAGCCACCGGGCCAGGGAGGCCACCTCCATACCTGCCTAAAGCTTCCCCCTGTCTCCATGGTCTCTCCACCTTCCCCCCAACCTATGGGCCCCCACCAGGCCTCCAAGCTCGGCCACCCCTAGCAGTCCCCCATCCCCAGAGCTGACTCCCGGCCGTACTCACATGCCCTGCTCGCCATACTGGTTGTAGAACTCCATGTGGCTGCACGCCTGGATCCAGCCAACGATCCAGGTCTCCTTCTTGGGGATGGGCGGCATGATCACCTGGGCCGAGGCCCGGAAGTGGGGTGTTCGGTAGCGGAGCACCACGCTGGAGGACTCATCGATGCTGGTGGGGACGGGGTCGATGGAGGCTTTCACATCAATCACCGTAATCCCTTCCCGGAAGACCCTGGCTTTGCCTCCGATGCTCTGAATACAGCCCATGGCACACAGGAGCGCTCTGATCTCCAGGGAAGGCCGGCAGTCACCAAGAAAACCAGGCATTGAAAGGACGTAGGCTGCAGGACCCAGCGCAGACCGCGCTGCTCTCCAATCTCAACTCTCAAGACCGTTATCCATAGGATAGAAAACTCACTGAGTAAAGAGGGGTTGCATATATCACTACCGCGGCCTGTTTATAAATAAGGATTCTGCTGCATTTCAAGAGCCCTGGGCTCGCTCTTCTTCTCCTTGCAGTGGACAAAAATCACCGATATTCTTTGGGTTAAAAAAAGTTTGGAGTTTAATGAATAGTCATGTCGCTCTGACATCCAGCCCTTCTGTGCCTCACACCCGGGGACGGCAGCTCGCAGACTCTCCCTGAAGTCTTCGGAGGAAGCAGGCGAGCGCCGGCAGATCATAAATAAGGAAGGCTCCGTCCCCGCGCGGTCGCGCCACCCTCGCTGCAGAAGCGCGACTTCCTGCCCTCCGGCCTTCCGCACGCGCTCCCTCTGGGCCCCGCACCCGCACCCGCCCGGCGCGGCCGAGTCAATTGCAGAGCAGTTTCCGTTCACCCGGCCGAGGTCCCGGGGCGCTCGGGGCGAGCGCCGACCCGCGGCTTCCAGGAGGCGAGCTCCGGGCTCGGGCCGCTCGCCGGTGCCAGGGGAGCGCGGCGCGGGTCCCCGTCTGCGCCCACTCGCGTGTGCTGGCCGGACGCCCCCGCGCTGGAGCGCCAAGTCCCCTCGCCGCTGTCGCCTCCGGCCGCCGCGGACCTGGTGGGAGGTGGAAGGGACAGCGCGTCAAGGCCCGCCTCAAAGTTGAGCCGAACTTTGCTGCGGGGGGCGCGCGGGGGCGGCGATGCGTGTGCGCTGGGCGCGGGCTTCGGAGCTGACGGCGCAGCTCTGGGCGGTCTCCCCGGAGGCGGCGGCCCTCCCCCCACCCTGCCCGCCCCGTCAGTGGCGGCCGCACGACCGCACGCACCAGCGAATAATCGCCACCCGTGACATCTCCGCTGACACCCTCCCGGCCGGGGGCGGGGTGGGGGGCGAGCAACTGCCGCTGCAGGGGGCGGCAAGCACTTGTCCTACGCTGCCCCCGCCACCGCGCGGCCAGCGCCAGGTGCCCCTTCCCACCCGGGTCCCTCTGGCCCCTGGGCGCAGGGCCACCCACCAGAGCCGGATCTGGCGGGCGCTCCGTTCCCGGCCGGAGTCTCTCGGTCCTGAGAGGGCGTAGTGCCCCTGCCCCGCCGCGTCGGGCGCCTCCGCGGACCCTCTCCAGCCGCGAGCAGCCCCGGGTCCCCGCGCGTCGGGCGCGCTCGCCGCTGCCGGGGAACTTTGGCGCGCACGCCCCCACCCGGGCGGCGCCGCCGACTCACCTGCCCCGGGGCCGCTCCGCTGGCCCGGGCCGCCGCCCTCCGGACGCCCCTGACCCCGGCGCGGGCAGGCTCTCGGGGCGCCCCCACCCCCTTCCCCGGGCACTGTCCCTCGGTTCTACTGGGGTCTGGGGCCGGCGTGGGCGCCCCTGGCCCCCACCCTCTGCCGGCTTGGGGCTTCGGTGAGCGGCCGGGGGCGGAGGGCTGAGGCTCGGGGCTCTCTCGCCCCCACCCCGCGCGCCTCCTTTATTTTATGATCATGGTGAGCGCGCTGTCGCCGCTCAGCCCCGCCGCCGCGCCGCAGCCGCCTGGCGTGCCCCGCTCTGCCTCGCTCTGCTGCAGCATCGGAAAGGCAACCGGGTCAAACTTTGCAGAAACTCGGCCCCTGCGCCGGCCCGGCCCCCGCGTCCGCTCGCCGCCGCCTGCCGAGTGCAGCAGGCGCACGCAGGGACCGCCGCCCGCTCGCCAGCCCCGCGGGGATGCAGGTCCGCAGGCGGCGGCGGCGGCGGGCGGGCGCCGCCTCCTCCTCCCCGCCCGCCCGGCTCTCCACCCTCGCTCCCCGCACACAGCCCGCCCTCCCCCTGGTAATCCCTCGCTCCCCCTCGCTCCCTCTCTCTGCAGGGGCCGGGGGAGCTGAGCCTCTCTTTGCAAAAACGACATTTCCTTTTTGGCCAGCCCCGGGAATTCTGGGTAGTGTAGTTCCGCTGCTGTCTCGGGGCCAGGTGGGATGCTCCCTGTGCCCTTTGAACTCTACGGACCAGCGGTTTTCTGGGGCTCCGAGCGCACGCAGAAGGGCTGCCCTGCCCTGGGGTTCCTGGCCGCGGAGAGATAGTGGCTTGGTGGAGACAGCGCGGGGGCTTTGTAGGCTGCTGGGCTGGGAAGGTGGCGGGGGAGGGGAGAGAAGTTTGGGGGGAAGCGAGTCCCCTCCTGTAGGTCTGCTGGCTGCCTGTTGGACGCCAGCTGTGTGATGAGCGCTGTACCCGCCACCATCGGCCTCCCTGTGGAGGGACACTGTGATGATGTGCACTCTATAGAGCAGGCATCCAGAGCTGAGGGGCTGGGGGATTTGCCCAAGATCCCCAACCCCGCCGCAGATGTCCCGGCTGAGACTGGGAACCCAGTGGTCCCAGTGCAGGGGCTCTTAAGAAGCGGGAAGCCGGACAACCATGGGAAAGCTATGAACCCCACCCCTACCTTGCAACTACACCTAGGGGAAGCCCAAGCAATTTGTGATATAAGGACATCTGGCAGCCACATTAAAGCCACACTCCACACACTCTTCGTCCCCACTCCATCCCTATGACTCTGACTTCCACAGGTGCCCACAGCTGGTTCAGGGCAGCGAATTGCAGAGCACGCTGGGGTGCTTCCAGCGAATCCCAGAGCACGCCGAATTCGTGAGGGTAGGCTGGAGGGACTGAGGGGCTGGCCACTCTGGGGTCTCTCCTTTGATGAGTGAACAGCAGCACTGGCTCAGCCATAGAGCAGGAAGTTGCTGGCTATGGTGGCCTCTGCCTCTCACCCAGCCACACCCTCACCCCAGCACTGCTATCAACCCATGTCCCAGCTAGTGAGGAGGTGGCCCTTTCCAGGTAAGCTAGTAGGTGGCTTATCCCATTGACTCCGGCCAAGGCAGGGGAGACAAGCCAATGCCACAGAGGTGGCCCCCTTGGCCTGTTGGACACAGTAGAACCCCAGACAGCACACGGATTCCATAAGGGCCCCACATAAATGTCCATCTCCAGGAAGACGTCTTCCCTGGCCTCTTCACCATGTGAAGTGACCTCTCCCCTCCATGAACCAACAGCCCCACAAAACAGTCCCCTCTGGCACACACAGGGACTTCCACACCTCTTGTGAGGTCAGATAATGACTGCGCTACTCAGTTTATGTGTAGGGAAGATATTTGCTTTTGAGGTGTCTGTCTCATTTCCCAATTCTTGTCACTCCGACAGCCTGGCCAGGGTGCTCTGTGAGGGTAGGAACACTGTCCTGGAAATAAGGTGACAAATTCAAGTGCTCCATGAACAGGGGGAGAGCTGCATATCCCTCTTGTGGAAAGGGCAGGGGCGGGAGCACTGAACTGCTTCCTGAGCAGTGAAGCTGCTGGAGGATGCCTTCCCAGAGGTGGGCTTTGCTCAAGGCCAGCTGGAAGTGACAGTGCCCCCAGCCTCAGCCCTGGGCTCCGCCTGGGTTTGTGAAGCACCCACTATGTGTCAGGTAAACATGGAGCAGGCACTGTGTCTTCTATCCCTGACCTTGGTCCTGGCGGTGGGCTCCACAGACAGAGAAACCCAGGGACCAGGGGATCGAGACTTCTCAGAGGTGGGATGCCAGCCCAGTTCTGACCAGCTCCAAAGCCCATATTCAACTCCTTCACCAAGCACACCTCATTTGCTAGCCGGGGCCAGCCCCTCGGAGCTATGATGGGAGCACTAGGAAGTCCTACGGGCAGAGGTGTGTGGGTGTCCACACGGTGAGGACTTGCAAAGTAGAACACCCCTCTCCCTTAATCTGCTACCCCTCGATATCACCCCTGCAGAGGACCTCGTCTCAGTCTGCTGGAGAAGGGAACAGGCATCGTCAGTCCATGGGCCAGTTTGCCGGCTTTGAGCTGGGAGGCAGCTCTGCTAGGCTGAGGGTGTGAATGGCATCAGCTCCTGCATGCACTCCCTGTCCTGGCTCCTGAAGCACCCACCAGGGTTCCAGTGGCTTCCCCAGCTCTCGGCCCCTCCGGCCCTGCTGCTTCCCCACACAGCCCTTCCTCTGGCTCAGCATTTTCTGGAGCTCTGTGGGTGTTGGGCACAGACCCACAGCAGCCTCAGCATATGTGGAAGGCTCATGATGCGTCCACGCTCATGTGAAGTGCAGCGTCTGCAGAGCAGAAGAAGGGGACATGCATTTGAGTCATTGCCCAATAGCACGGGCACTCCCCTTGCTCCCAGGCCCCTTTCTCCTCCCTCCCCGAGAGGAGGGGTGGGGAGACACAGCTCCAGCCCCTACCCGGGATGGTGAACAGTGGGATGGCAACTTGGGAGCTCAGTGTTGTCCGTGGGAGGACACGGTCCCACGGTGTTCCTCAATTCCCAGCACACTGGCACAGAGAAGTCATGAAAACCCAAAGCCACACAGCAAGTCAGAAGTAGAAACAACACAGACCCCACCCAACTGCATTTTAACGCAGGCCCAAACCAGCCCAGGGCCCTGGGAGGTCTGCAGAAGGAGCCCGCTGCAGTGTCTCCCTGCGGGCATCCCGGTGAGCTGCGGCTTTGCACAGCATCTTCATGGCTTTCCATGATGATCCCAGGAAACAGACCCTGTCAACATCTCATTCTACAGATGAGGACACTGACGCCTGGTGAAGAGGGAGAGGGGGATGGAACAGCCTGGCTCTAAGGCCCAGAGGCTGGGTGACTTGGAGGTAGCAGGTGCGCTCACCAGCGTTCCCTGCAGTATAGGGACCTTGTTTTCAGTGGCCACCAGTGATAGTCCGGAGGTTCTTTCTCTCTCACGGACCACTCTGCATTCAGAGTTGCAGCAGGTCCTCCAAGAGCTCACCACCTCCAAGGGTGGGGTCAGCATGAGGCCAGAAAGGCATCCCACAGGAGGGAAAGTTCTTGTTCTGCAGCTGGAAATGTTCAATGCTGGAATTCTGTTGCCCTAGGAGACCGTGTTCTCTCCCCAACTGTTGGGGACCAGACCAAAAGCCAGTGACGAAGCTTAGAATGTCCACAGTGAGGTGGGTGGGGCTAGAGAGCCAGGCAGGTGGCTGGAAGTGGGGGACATGGAGAGACTAGGTGGAGGATGGAGGCACTGGGCACGTCTGGCATCCCTGACCTGCCTCTCTAGGACAGGGGGCAAAGTGGGCCTTGGCCAGGGGAGTAGGGACCAGATCTCAGAGAGCGCTGGTCCAGCAGCCTCCCCTACAGGTGGGGAACAGAGGCCCAGTGAAGCCCTCTGGGGAGGCCTCCTTCACTAGAGCCCGAGTCTTCTGCCCCCCCACTCAGTGAGGGTGTCACTCTCCACTGAGGGCCATGGTGCCACATGGGGATGGCAGGGCATGGGGCAAGGGCTTGAAACCGCTGCCTGTGGTGGCTGCACATCTGGAGACCGGGGCCTTTCCAGCTGAAGCTCAGAATCACATGGCTTCTAGGGCAAGTTAGCCTTGCAGCTTTTCTGTTCAAGTTCATTCCTTCCCCAGTGGACCCCTGGGCCAGGCACTGGGAAGACACAGCAGAGGGGTCATAACCAAGCCCAGACAACAGCACTCACATCTCCGTGCCAGAGAGGCCAGGATAACGCCAGGAGCCATGAATGCAATATTACTCATCATAAATAATAAATAGGTACACACTGATACTCAAAAGGGTTGTATGTGAGCATTGATGGCTATAGATCAGTAGGTATGTAAGTTGCTTCAATGAGTGTGTGTCGGTGCTGAGCTGAGGGAAGGGTGTGTGCACCAGGGCTGCGGGGTGTGAGGGGTGTACTGCAGTGGGTTAGGGTGTGTGGGGGGATGTGCATGTGTGTGTGATGGTGTGAGTGTGCATCTGTGTGTGAGGCTATATTTGACAGTTGTGTGTGACTGTGTGGGTGTGTATGCGTGTGTCCATGTCAGTGTATATGCCTGCATGCCATGTGGGTAGATGTGTGTGTCCATGTGTGTATGGGGTGTGTAATGGTGTAAATGAGCATATGTGGTGTGGGTGTCGATGAGCAAGTGTGTACAAGTTGTGTATCACCGGGTGTGTATTGTGTGAGGGGATGAAAGTGGGGGGGTGTAAGGATGTGTTTAAGTGTGTGTTCTGGTTGTGTGTGTGTGTTCATGTGTGTCTGTGGGTGAGGCCGTGTGTCTGTGTGTGTGTGCAGATGCATGTGTGAACTGGTGTGAGTGTGGATGAGCACGTCTGTGTGTGTACATGGGTGTGAGTGTGCAAGTGTGTCTGCACATGCTGGTGTGTTGGGTGTGTGTGGGGCTGAGTCCGAGGCTCTGAGGCTGAACCGAGGTCGAGAAGGGGCGGGTACGGGCTGTCCCTCGCTGCCCACCGAGGGTCCCAGGTAGGGCTCCCCGCCTGGCACCCCGCCCCCGCAACCCCCCACCACCCTACACTCCCTCCCTGGCCCGGCTTCCCTATCCTCCTGGAGGTTTCTGGGAGTCTACGGCTACCGCCCTGAGCGCCTACCGTCTTCCCTCCCGGGGCGCGCAAATGAAGGCACAGTCTCCAGCCCAGGCCCGGGGGCTCCGGCACCCCAAGGCCGGCACCGTGGAGCTGGAGCGCGCCAGGCACCGCCCCGCCCACCCCGACGCGGCCCGTCTGCACCCCCTCACCACCAGTCCCACCCAGCAGCCTCAGTCGGAGGGGTCAGAAGCCCACGTGCAGGAGACGCGAGTTGGGGGACGCGAGCTGCTCCGCCGGGCCCGGGGTGCACCGCCCCACAACACGCCCCGCGGTCCCCGCCCCCCTCCGCCCGGGAAGGACGGAGGGGGCGGCCTGGGATCGGGTGCGGCACTGGGAGTTCTCCAAGGTGCTAAAATAAACCCAGCGAAGGATCAGGTTTCCCGACCAAAATAACCCAGGAGCGGCCTTAGAAATGCGAACTGAGAAAGCGATCCGGGCGGGAGGCGGGGGTGAGAAACGCTTTCCTCAGGGCTCCCTCGCCCTCCTGGCAGGGGACCCCGCGGCGGACCCTCCCTCCTCTCCCCTGCAGCTGCCAGCCCGCCAGCCACACCCAGAGTGAACTTCTCACCCACTCCCTCCCCTTCCTTTTTGCCATCAGTCCCCTAGTAGTGTCCGACTGGCCATCGTCTTTGATGACCAGGCGTGTAGCAGGTTCGAGCCCAGCTCGGAACTCAGTCATTCTACTATGAACCAGGCACTGCCTGAGCACCTGGGTCCCGCCAGTGAACAAATAGTCCCTGCCCTAGGGACTAGCCTTTTGCTAGCAGGACACAGACCCCAAACACTCTCACAGAATAAAGAGGTGAGACTATCCTGTGTCAGAAAGGGATGTGGACTTTGAAAAAAAAAAGAGAAAAAGGCCGCCGCGGTGGCTCACACCGGTGATCCCAGCACTTTGGGAGGCTGAAACCAGGTTGCCCGAGCTCAGGAGTTCAAGACCAGTATGGGCAACCTGGCAAGACCCCCGTCTCTACTAAAAATACAAAAAATTAGCTGGGTGTGGTGGTGCACACCTGTAGTCTCAGCTACTTGGGAGACTGGGGCAGGAGAACCACTTGAACCAGGAGGCAGAGGTTGCAGTGAGCTGAGATCACACCACCGCACTCCAGCCTGGGCGACAGAGCAAGACCCTGTTTCAAACAAAAACAGCAACAAAAAAATGGCAGAGAGCAGAAGAGGGAAGAGGGCGAGGGATGAGGGGTGAAGTTTGACTTTTGAGGTTCCCTGCTGGCTCACGCAGTGGTCTGGCTAGATCTCCTCAACTCTGAGCTTCAGTTTTTCTCCTTTGTGTGAAGGGCATGGAATGCCTGTCTGTGAAGTTTCTGTGCTGGTTACACTGAGTGATGTAGGGCGTGCACTTTGCTCCAAGCTTGGCACAAGCATAGCAAGGGTTAGGTATAAGCCAGTGATAAATATACATGTTCATATTTGTGGTAACTCTATCTTAAATGCTTAAAGACAGAAAACAAGTGTCTGCAATGTCCAAACTGCTCTAGGCACCAAAAGCTGCCAGAAAACTCCTGTTGTCGAGTAAGAGAGAGGTAGTAGTGTCAGATGGTTAAGGATTTAGGCTGAGCTTTGGATCTGAATCCTTGTACCAGCCATGGGCCCTGGCAAATTGCTTCACTCCCAGCCCACCTCTCAGGAACCAATCTTTGGAACAAGGCCCTGGGTGAAGCAATGCCCGGGAGAGGCCTAGTGATCTGCGGGGATCAGGCCACCAAGGTCATATTTGCTTTTCTCATTGGTCCTTCCATGGGGCTTGGCACATTTCAGCATCAAGAGGTGTTGGTAAAGGCTGGGCACAGTGGCCAAAGCCTGTAATCCCAGCACTTTGGGAGGCCAAGGTGAGCGGATTGCTTGATCTCACGAATGCAAGGCCAGCCTGAACAACATGGTGAAACTTCATTTCTATGAAAAATAGAAAAATTAGCTGGCATGGTGACACATGTCTATAGTCCCAGGTACTTGGGAGGCTGAGGTGGGAGGATCCCTTAAGCCTGGGAGGTGGAGGTTGTAGTGAGCCAAGATTATGCCACTGCAGTCTACCTGGGCAACAGAGCAAGACTCTGTCTCAAAAAGAAACAAAGAAGAAAGAAAGGAAGGAAGGAAGGAAGGAAGAAAGAAAGAAAGAAAGAAAGAAAGAAAGAAAGAAAGAGAGAGAGAAAGAGAGAAAGAAAGAAAAGGTGTTGGTGAGTGAATGAGTGAAATTAAATGACTGACAGATGACGCCAAGCAGGCAGGGAACAGAGAAGCCATGGGACATGTGGCCAGGAGGACAGCTTGTGGGCTCAGAGTCAGAGGGACTGGCCTGCCTCAGTCCCAGCTTTGGCCCTAGCCAGCTGTGTGACCTCACAAGTGACATCACCAGTCTGGGCCTGCACTGGCAGCTCTAACATGGGAAGAGGGTGGCTGCACTTGCTTGTCAGCCAGGAGTGCCTGTGGCCCATCCTGCTTTCCCATGTCTGGGTGCTACAGTAGGTGGTTTGTGTGAGCTCACCAGGTCCCATGGGGATCCCTCCCAGCATGGTCCCAGCCACCCCACCTTGACTACTTGTTTCTTTTTTCCTTTTTTTTTTTTTTTGAGGGGGGGTGTTGAGACAGAGTTTCACTCTAGTCACCCAGGCTGGAGTACAATAGCATGATCTTGGCTCACTGCAACCTCCGTCTTCCGGGATCAAGCGATTCTCGTGCCTCAGCCTCCTGAGTAGCTGGGATTACAGGCATGCTCCACCATGCCTGGCTAATTTGTGTATTTTTAGTAGAGACAGGGTTTCACCACGTTGGCCAGGCTGGTCTCAAACTCCTGACCTCAGGTGATCTGCCCACACAGCCTCCCAAAGCGCTGGGATTACAGGCAGAGCCACTGCGCCTGGCCTTGACTGCTTGTTTCTATCTTGCTTTAGTGCACAGGGATATATGCAGAAGGATGGCCACCCTAGAGTAGTTTTTGAATTGTTACACAATAGAGACAACAAAATATCCACTAAAAAGGGGCTGGTTACATAAATTCTGGCCCATCCATGTGACAAAATGCCAGGCAGCCTTTGAAAAATAATAGGGCGTCATGGAGACATGGCCAGATTTATATTGTGAAGTGAAAAGGAGAGGTTGTTTTTCAGAAGAATGCATAATGTCATCATATGTTTTAAATGCATATTTTGGGGTGAGGCACAGTGGATTACATCTGTAATCCCAGCACGAGGCAGGCAGACCACTTGAAGTCAGGAGTTCGAGACCAGCCTGGCCAACATGGGTTGAAACCCCATCTCTACCAAAAAATACAAAAATTAGCTGGGCATGGTAGTCCCAGCTATCTGGGAGGCTGAGGCATGAGAATCACTTGAACCTAGGAGGCAGAGATTGTAATGAGCCAAGATCATGCCACTACACTCCAGCCTGGGTGACAGAGTGAGACCCTATCTCAAAAAATAATAATGATAAAATAAAATACATATTTTTGTGTATATTGCATATGATAGAGATATAATTTATTTAATATGTATTATTTTCTAATTATTAAAATAATGCCTGGTTGATGCAAAATGTTTTAGTAATTGGAAATGAGACAAGTGAGAACCCCTTTGAATCCTGATTACCCTCATGTTAACACTGGGTGGTAGAATGAAACCTGTATCAATCACGTGTGTTGAATTTATTGCCGTATGTAACACTTTGATAGTAAGAAAAAATAAGGCTATTGGTAAGAATTATACTGTTTAATAAACTGGCTAATTATTTCGTGAATATGTGTCCTGTATCCCCAACTAGACGGCAAGATCAATGAGAGGACAATATCCATAACAACGTCGAATGAATGAATGGATGGATGGATGGATGGATGGATTCTCAGTCATGAGACTGTGTGGGCCATGGTGGGTGCTTGTAAAGGTTTGTGGAAGCCAGGCAGAGCGGCTCATCCTTGTAATCCTAACACTTTGGGAGGAGGAGGCAGGAGGAGCACTTGAGCCCAGGGGTTCGAGAGCAGCCTGGGCAATATAGTAAGACCTCATATCTAAAAAAGTAAAATTAAAATAAAGGCTTGTAGGCTGAGGCAGCCGGGAGTGTCTGTGGTCCCATCATTCCTTTCCGTGTCTGGGTGCCACAGTAGGTGGTTCAGGTGGCTTGCTTCTCAGCTACCTGAGAATGTGAACAGAGTCACCCCTCCCTGCCCATAAGAAGGCGAGGAGCAGGTCTCAGAGTCCTGGGGGATGCCACCAAAACCATCACGGACAGAAAGAGCCCTTCAAACAATCTTCTTGCCAGCCTTCAAAGGGGAAAATGGGCTTGGAAGGGCTGAAGGACTTGCCTGGGGTCACTCAGCTGGAGGTGGCTGAGCCAAGGTTTGAACCTGGGGCCGTCCTACTCCAGACTTTATGTCTTAACTACTACTGGGCAGGAGCCACATTGGACCCCATGGCCCTACCAGTGTGAGGCGCAGTGTGGCTCTCAGAACCTGCCAGCAGCTCTAGCCAGATGAAATGCTGACACGGCCTCTGGGTATTAACAGCCCCGTCTGGGCCAGGCTCCTGTGCCCTCTCTGGGGCCACTCAGGGAGAGTGGGATGAGTGCTTGGTGGAAAGATGAGCAGATCAAGTCCCTGTGGTCCGGGGACCCTTGTACCACCTCCCATAGGGACCACTTAGGAGCCAGACCCCTTCTCTTTTCAGATTCCTGGCTGGAGGCCTTCACCCCCTTAGCCTCAGCTTCCACGTCTGTAAATGGGGACGATATCACAGCTGCGTTATAGGACTGCCGTTAGGTGTTGTTAAGCTGAGCACACAGAGAGCTTGTACATGCTCAGTGTCCGTACCGGGCCTGCACACTTCCACATGCATCCGTTTCCAGGCGTCTAGATCTGGGATGAGGCAGCACACATCACTGCAGCACCCAAGACGGCAGGACGTCATGCAGCTGTGACATCCCCCTCTGGCTGCGCAGTCTGAGTGGCGCACGCTGGAGAGGAAGAGGAGGAATGAGGCAGGCCTAGCCAGCTCCAGCCTAGCCGGGCCCAGCCAGGGCATCTGCAGGGAACCCCAGACTGAGGGCTCCTGGACTCGGGCCTCACCCCTGCCAGGGATGGGGTGGAGGCCAGACCACACCCTGCTGAAGAGGGCACTCAAAAAGGAGAGAAGGCTGTACCTCGTTTGCCAAATGAAATCCATTCCTAACCCACGGGGTTGAAATCAATTCCTAACTCACTCTGCCGCAGGGACCCAGCTCAGTGTTTCACAGACACTGTCTCACTGAGACTCATGAGAGCCCTAAGAGGTGGACACTGTCATTTCCCTATGACAGGTAGAAACACCAAGGCCCAGGGAGGCCAAGTGACTTGCTCAAGGTCTCCCAGCTGGTTGGTGGCAGGGCAGAGCCCCATCTTTCTGACTCCAGAGCCTGCGTGCCCGTCCCCTGTGGCCAGGGAACACCCACTCCCTGCCGCGGCAGCTTCCTGTTCTTGGGAGGCTCTAGGGGGACCTGAGGCACCGTGGGTGTCCTCTATGGTTAGAAGAGAAGTTGCAGCCTCCTGGCTCCATCTGGGCTGAGCAGACAGGCCTTGGTCACCCAGAATCAGGAGACAGAGGCGCTGGCTTCTGACTCTTCTGGTCAGCTTAAATGGGCAGCTTTCCCCATCGAGCCCAGATCCAGTCAGCCCTCAGGGCTGTGGAGACTTTGGGCTCCCACAAGTGGCCCAGGTGAATGCCTGCTCACATCCCAGATGCTTGGCCGGGTCCTCTGGGTCTGCGTTCTGGGTTTGCAGCCTCTCACCCCTTGGACCCCATGCAGCCCCACGACCCTCCCAGGCCTCCTACAAGGTAGGCTCTGCCCAGCTGGGGCTCCTCCTCTGTTCTTCCTTCCTGGGGGGAGCTGTCCACGACTCTCAGACCAGACCTGGAGCCCCGCTACTGGGAGCCTGCCACACATTTGCACACTTGTGAGCACTTACATGTGCCATTCCTTCCATCCCCACTGAACTGAGAGCTTCCTGCAGTGTGCCAGGTGCTCCAGAACTATCTACAGGTTGCCCAAAGCTGCTGTCACACTCTTGTCCTTTGCAAAATTCCAGGGAGTGGAGGCAACCTCCAAGAGGCAATCCATTACCAACAGACTGCTTACCCCTCCCCCGATGGAAATCAAAGCTCATGGATTGTCATTTGATTGGACTGTGATGTGCTGAAGCTAAATTCAAGACTGATTAAAAAAAAAGAAAGAAAGAAAGAAAAGAAAAGACCTGCCAGCTTAATGAATGCTGTCACAGAAGGAGGAGCTGGGCCTGGCCCCAGGGACCCAAGATGATGCTGTCCCTGATGTGGTTCACTCCATCTAATGCCGGAACAGGCTTCGGCCTGAGCTACACCGTCCCGTTTACAGAACCAGATTCAAACTGCCAGACCGCTGAGGCAGGCAGAGCTGGCTTGCAGGGGTCTGGACGGCTCAGAAGGAAGCTGGTAAATGCAGGGTAAGTCGGGGTCCCACCTCTGCTCTGTCACAGGACAAGGACACCGCTGAGTCCAGAGCAGCAGGAGGACTACATTTCCCAGAGTTCCCCAAGCCCAGGGATGAGCCATTGGGCGATTTAAATAGCCCAGGCCCAAGGCAGCCAGGCCGCAGCAGTGGACCTTTTGCCTCCCAGCGGCTCTGCTGGTGCAAGCCCCACATTGGAGGGCTGGATTGGCTGCCCGGCTGGCACTGACGTCCCCGTGGAGCCAGGTGGCAGCGGAGGTAAACAGCCATGTGCAACCCTCCACCCTATATTTAACAGCTGCCGCGGAGAAGGCAGGGAGGCAGCTCTTGTCTTCGGAGAGAAGGCCCTTGGAGCCGGGCTGGCATCGGGTCGCCCAGGGTGAGCGAGGTCACCATGCCAGCTTCCCAGAGCCGGGCCCGCGCCCGAGATCGCAACAACGTCCTCAACCGGGCTGAGTTCCTGTCCCTGAACCAGCCCCCCAAGGGGGCCCCGGAGCCCCGCAGCTCAGCTAGGAAGACCTCGGGCCCCTCGGCACAGCCCCCACCTACTGGCGACGGGGCCCGAGAGCGGCGTCAGTCTCAGCAGCTGCCCGAGGAGGACTGCATGCAGCTGAACCCCTCCTTCAAGGGCATTGCCTTCAACTCCCTGCTGGCCATCGACATCTGCATGTCCAAGCGGCTTGGGGTGTGCGCCGGCCGGGCAGCGTCCTGGGCTAGTGCCCGCTCCATGGTCAAGCTCATCGGCATCACGGGCCACGGCATCCCCTGGATCGGGGGCACCATCCTCTGCCTGGTGAAGAGCAGCACGCTGGCCGGCCAGGAGGTGCTCATGAACCTGCTCCTGGGTGAGTGTGCCCGCCGCCTGCTACCCACTGTCAGGGCCCTCAGGAGGGAGCTTGGCCCGCCCAGCCCCGCCCTGGCCAGAACCAGCACGGCCCTCAGAAACTGGCTGGGACGGTCTAATGAGGTTAGGCAGGAAGGGTGCCCCAGAAACGGGCAGGCTCCGGCGTGGGGGAGCGAGTGCCAGGGATGCACAGGCGAGGCCCCCCTGCCACAGGAGGGGCCGAAAGAAGGCAGGGGCCAGTGCAGCCCCATGAGGAGGGTCTGCTCAGCAAAGTGCGCCGCTGCCCAGAGATGGTTTGAAGAGAGGCTGGGCCAGAGGCAGCGCCCCAAGGGAGACGGTCAGGGCCCTGGTGGGCATCCTGGAATGGGGTGTCGTTGTCTGACTCCTGCCCCGCAGCTGGGGTCCCTGTTCCTGGACTGCTCCCAGGCAGAGCCTGTGAGCTGCCCCATGAGCGCCTCCCGTCTTGGTTCAGGAACCCGGCAAGCTGCCCAGGTTTCTCCCGCAGGGCCTGGGGATCTGAGTCCAGCTGAGACTGCCACCCACTCACAGCCTCTTGGAGTCCTTCCCTGCTCCTTCCCAGGGACAGTCACTGAAGAAGCGGTCGGGGGCCCAGTTGTTGATTTGTTTGTTTCCAAACTCTTTGCCACCAACGTCTTGCAGATTAGCACCGGCCTGTGCCAGGTGCCACGTGGGACCCATGTGGAGGCAAGCCGTTTCCTCCACCCAGAGGTGACGCCCAGCCCCTGTCCCGCCCACCCTCCGGGCACCATCAGGTCCCCAAGGTGCCCCAGGAACCTCTGCTTCCACCTCCATGCCAGGCCCGAGTCGATTTCCTTGTCTTTCCCAGTGCGGCCATCATTTGGGGGACATGTGAGGTGGGAGTCTCAGGCAAGGCAAACATAAACAATGGGTCTCAGTTCCAAAGGAGCACTGGGTTGGACCACGGAGAACTCATGCTCCAGAGGAAGTTGCAATAAAAACGCACATCTCCCCACTGTAGTCTCAGTCTGGAGGCTCCACACTCTGTGGGTGAGCCTGGAGGAAGCAGAAATCATCAGATACTTCATGGAGGAGACGGTTGGGTCTGCCACCTTCGAAGTTTTCGTGTTCTAGTTTTGTGTGTGTTTGTTTGTTTTGAGACAGAGTCTCGCTCTATTGCCCAGGCTGGAGTGCGGTGGCGTGCCCTCGGCTCACTACAACCTCCACCTCCCAGGTTCAAGCGATTCTCCTGCCTCAGCCTCCCAAGTAGCTGGGATTACAGGTGCCCACCACCACGCCTGGCTAATTTTTGTATTTTTGGTAGAGATGGGGTTTCACCATGTTGGCCATGCTGCTCTTGAACTCCTGACCTCAGGTGATCCACCTCCCTTGGCCTCCCAAAGTGCTGGGATTATAGTTATGAGCCACCGTGCCTGACTGGTTTTCTTATTCTTGTTACTAAATTATTTACATTACAATTACTCATAATTTACTTGTGAATAAACAGTCTCATGAGGTTGGTGCCATCATCATGCCCATTTTACAGATTAGGAAACTGAGATTCCTATAAATAAAGCAACCTGGCCAAGCCTTAGGGCTTGAGATTTGCACCGGCTCCAGCTGACACACTCTGCTCTTTCAGGTGCCATGGGCATGGGAGGGAGGGACACAGCAAAGTGGCCGAGGAACTAGGCCAGGTGCTTCCAGGGGCAGAACCTGCTCTCATTATCCACAGTTTCACGCAGGGCCAGGGCTCAGGAAGAATGTGTTGGGAGTTAAGTTACCCGCTGTCAGAGGATGGGGTGGGAAGGTATAGCCCCAAGCCTCTCTCAATCCTGCTCCCCCAGCTCCATCTCCTCCTTCCCTCCTTCCTTCCCCATGTGACGAGGGAGGTGATGAAGTCACTGGTTGAGTGCCTGCTGTGTGCCAGGGCTTTGCCTAAACCATATCGTTCCTTCTGATCTCCACCATAACCCATGGAGCTTGGTGCTGTTATTATTCTCCATTTAAAGAGGGGGAAACTGAGGCACGGGGTGACAATGATCCCAAGGTCATGCAGCTAGTCAGTGATGGAGCCAGGAGTAGACCTGGGAGCAACTCTAGTCTTGCTTTGCGTTTTCAGAGGAGAAAGAGGGAACCAGCTCAGGCTGTGTGAAGCTTCAGGCAGAGGGAGGATCAGAGAAGAAAGGGGGTGCATCTCAACTTAGCCACAGTGGATGCTCCAGTAAGGGAGTGAGCTCCGCATGGTAGGGGATATGCAAGCAACCTTCCCCTCATCACCAACTCAAATAGCCTTCTTTGGTCTTTTTTTATAGGAATGTTTGCTTTTTTTTTTTTTTTTGAGACGGAGTTTCGCTCTTGTTGCCCAGGCTGGAGTGCAATGGCGCTATCTCAGCTCACTGCAACCTCCGCCTCCTGGCTTCAAGCAATTCTCTGGCCTCAGCCTCCTGAGTAGCTGGGATTATAGGCATGTGCCACCATGCCTGGGTAATTTTGTATTTTTAGTAGAGATGGGGTTTCTCCATCTTGGTCAGGCTGGTCTTGAACTCCTGACCTCAGGTGATCCACCCACTTCAGCCTCCCAAAGGAGTGTTTGCTTTTAAGAACATTTCCTCTGCCCCAAACATTGAAAAATGTGCAGCCCACTTGTTAAGATAAGGCTTTGGGCTCATTCCAGCAGCCAGCTGCCATGGGTACAAAGGTGTTTGCCCCACAGGATAAAGATGAAGATTTGAGATGCCTTCCTCCTGGAATAGAAATGGTAGACATTTTTAACAATCTGTAAAAACATTATTTATTGAGCTTCATTATGTACCAAAGACGATGGCATGAACACCCTATGTCATATGATGTAAAAAAGGTCTTGATGATCTTTCAAGGTAGACGTTAATATGCCCATTTTACAGATGAGTAAACTGAGGCTCAGAAAGCTCAAGCAACTTGCCCACCACACAGCTATAAGTGGTAGGTTTAGGAAGTAAATCCAAGGCCCTATGACTGCAAAATCACCCCCACTCTGCTGCTCACCATGGGCCTGTGGGTCGGGCATATCACCCGAGTTCACTGCACTCCTGGAGCGTGCATGCTTTGAGGAGTGGAATGGTCTGGGAGGAGGTTGGCTGTCTTCATATCCAGGTACCGAGGCCATGGGGCATAGGGCCTGGCACCAGGCAGCCACTCAGCACTGGCCACAGAGCAGGCCAGGTGGGTCTGGGGACCCCGAGGTCATTCCGTGGGGATGCCAGCCCAGCACTTGGCTTAGTGGGAGAAAACTGCAGCAAATGGCCAAGGCAGGCTCTAATCCCGCAGCTCTGGCCTGACCTGCCAGGAAGGACTGTCCTCTGCCCCAGGAAAGCAGACCATCCGCTGAGCACACGCTGCAGCGTTCCATCTGTCTTTCTGTCTTTGGGGGGTCTGGGGCACCCTTCAACCCTGGAGCACAGGCTCTGGGGTCAGACTGGCCTTTGTCCAGGTCCCTGCTCTGAGCCTTACTTGCTGTACCTGCTCAAGTCAGTTCCTGACTCCGAGCCTCAGTTTCCCTATCTGTTCAAGGGGGCTATAGGTCTGTGTCAGGGCTCTGAAGGGAGCTGGTAAAGCATTTGGCTCAGTGGGTGCCATGGAGCACATGCCCCATCACTGCAGTGCCTAGGGTGAGGGAGCCCTGCCTAACCCAGCCCACCTGCTCTGGCCCCAAGGCACTGAGCCAACCCCCAGGGGCAGTCTCTGGGCTGGAAGCAAGGCCTCCAAGCTTGCAGTTGGGATTGGGTTCCACTTGGCCCTGAAGAGGCGGACTTGGGAGCTTGGGAAATGGGAGCTGCAGCTACGAGGCCTAGGAAGAGTCCTGCTGGGCCGGGGGAGGTTCTCTGCATGCTCCCTGCTTGACAGGCAGTCCCATGCCCTCCCTGCCTGCGCCTCCCCTAGCACACACTGTCAAGGCTTCAGGGCCAGGCGTGGTGGTTCATGCCTGTAATCCTGGCACTTTGGGAGGCCAAGGCGGGTGCATCACCTGAGCTCAGGAGTTCAAGACCAGCCTGGGGAACACGGTGAAACTCTGTCTCTACTGAAAGTACAGAAAATTAGCCAGGCATGGAGGTGGCATGTGCCTGTAGTCCCAGCTACTTGGGAGGCTGAGGCAGGAGAATTGCTTGAACCCAGGAGTTGGAGGTTGCAGTGAGCCAAGATCGGGCCATTGCACTCCAGCCTGGTGACAGAGTGAAACTCCATCTCAAATAAAAAAAAAAAAAAAAGACTTCAGGAAGCTCAGAGCCAGAAGGGGTCGTAGCAGCAGGCAAAAGCTTGGACTCGGCCGGGTGCAGTGGTTCACGCCTGTAGTCCCAGCACTTTGGGAGGCCGAGGTGGATGGATCACAAGGTCAGGAGATCAAGACCATCCTGGCCAACATGGTGAAACCCCATCTCTCTCTATTTTTTTATTATAATAAAAAAAAAAGAAAATTAAAAAAAAAAAAAAGCTTGAACTCCAGAGGCAGCCGGACCAGAGTGCAAATTCCAGCCCTGCTGTGGGAACTCAGGCAAATGACTTTGCCGCTCTGAGCCTCAGTTTCTTCATCCGTCAAAGGGGTTGTTGGGACACCTCCCTGATCAATCACACAAAAAGTGCTTGGCACTTACTGATATGGGTTAATGCTTAAGAAGCAATGATTATTGCCATCATCATTATCAGCGTCATCACTGTCAGAAGTCCAGGACCAGCCTCCCGCCAGGTACCTACCGAGCTCTAGATGTCTTGAGACTACCCTGTCCCCTTCCTTCTCCCTCACCACAGTACCGGGCTTGATGATCTGAAGGGAGCCAGGTGACAGGTGACAGGTGACCAGGCCCATCCTTGTTTCCTCGTGGGCCTGTCCTGGGGTGGGAAGTGCCTCCGGTCTTGTTGCCTTGGTCTATGTCCTTTATAAAAGTATCTTTTTGTTTGTTTATTTTTGAGACAAGATCTCGCTCTGTTGCTCAGGCTGGAGTGCAGCAGCAAGATCTTGGCTCACTGCAACCTCTGCTTCCCGGGTTCAAGTGATTCTCCTGCCTCAGCCTTCTGAGTAGCTGGGACTACAGGCATGCAGCCCCATGCCCAGCTAGTTTTGTATTTTTAGTAAAGATGGGGTTTTGCCATGTTGGCCAAGCTGGTCTGGAACTCCTAACCTCAGGTGATCCACCCACCTTGGCCTCCCAAAGTACTGGGATTATAGGCATAAGGTGATCCGCCTACCTCAGCCTCCCAAAGTGCTGGGATTACAGACATGT
Organism: Cheracebus regulus; assembly: GCA_963574635.1. NCBI lineage: Eukaryota > Metazoa > Chordata > Mammalia > Primates > Pitheciidae > Cheracebus > Cheracebus regulus. Next base: position 3,651 of record CAUYQU010020560.1, on the reverse strand, counting down.
GCCACTGTGCCTGGCCTATAAAGGTATTTATTGAGATTTTCCTGAATATGAAAACTACATTTTTTTTTTCTTCTTTTTTTTTTGTGACAGAGTCTTGCTCTGTTGTCCAGGCTGGAGTGCAGTAGTGTGATCTCAGCTCACAGCAAACTCCGCCTCCAAGGTTCAAGCGAGTCTCCTGCCTCAGCCTCCTGAACAGCTGAGATTATGGGTGTGCACCACCACGCCCAGCTAATTTTTGTATTTTTAGTAGAAATGGGGTTTCACCATATTGGCCAGGCTGGTCTCGAACTCCTGACCTCATGACTCATCCGCCTCAGCCTTCCAAAGTGCTGGGATTACAGGCGTGAGCCACTTTGCTCAGCGATGAAAACTACATTTTTATGTCATTTTTTATTCTGATAAGCTATACATGACATCAAATTGATCATTTTAATCATTTCAAGCGTACAGTTCGGTGGCACGGAGTCCATTCACATCATCCATATCCAGAACTCTTTTCATTTTTCATCTTAAAAACAGAAACTCTGGCTGGGCGCAGTTGCTCACGCCTGTAATCACAGCACTTTGGGAGGCCGAGGGGGGCGGATCACAAGGTCAAGAGATGGAGACCATCCTGGCCAACGTGGTGAAACCCTGTCTCTACTAAAATACAAAAATTAGCCAGATGTGGTGGGGCATGCCTGTAGTCCCAGCTACTCAGGAGGCTGAGGCAGGAGAATTGCTTGAGTCTGGGAGGCAGAGGCTGCAGTGAGCCGAGATTGTGCCACTTACTCCAGCCTGGTGACAGAGCAAGACTCCGTCTCAAAAAAACAAAAAAAACAAAACAAAACAGAAGCTCTGTCCCCATTAAGCACTCACTCCCCACTCCCCCAGCCCCTGGCAACCTCCATTCTACATTCTGTCTCTGTGGATTTGACTGTTCTAGGGTCCTCACGTAAGTGGGATCGTACTGTATTTGTCTTTTGTGACTGGCTGATTATCATTTAGCGTAATATCCTCAAGGTCCATCCACACCGTAGTGGGAGTCAGCATTTCCTTCCCCTCTGAGGCTGAATAATGCTCCCTTATGGGATGGACCACACTTTGAACGTCCGTTCGTCCACCCGTGGACACTTTTGGCTGTGCTGAGTGACACTCCGGGAGCACAGGTGTATACGCACCTTCCGTTCTTCTGGTCGTATACTCAGAAGTGGGCTGCTGGGTCACAGGGTAATTTTATGTTTATTTGATTGAGGAACTGTCCCACTGCTTCCCACGGCTGCTGCATTATTTACATTCCCCCAGCAAGGCACAAGAGCTCCGAGAAGTCCATGTCTTCACCAACACTCACTAGCTGGTTTTTCAATCGTTTTTAGGGTTTTTGTTTGTTTGTTTGTTTGTTTGAGACAGAGTCTCGCTATGTGGCCCAGGCTGGAGTGCAGTGGCGCGATCTCAGCTCACTGCAACCTCCACCTCCCAGGCTCAAGCCATTCTCCTGCCTCGGCCTCCCAAGTAGCTGGGACTACAGGTGCCCCCCACCATGCCCAGCTAATTTTTCCTAGAGATGAGGTTTCACCATGTTGGTCAGGCTGGTCCCAAACTCTTGACCTCAAGTGATCCTCTCGCTTTGGCCTCCCAAAGTCCTGAGATTACAGATGTGAGCCACTGCACTCGGCCCTCATTGTGATTTTGCTTTGCCTTTCCCTATCATTGATGTTGCAAGCGTTTTCTTTCCTTCCCTCCTTCCTTCCTTTCTTCCTTTCTTTCCTTTTTTTTTTTTTGATGGGGTTTGCTCCGTGGCCCAGGCTGGAGTGCAGTGGCGCGATCTGGTCTCACTGCAACCTCTGCCTCCCAGGTTCAAGCAATTCTCCTGCTTCAGCCTCCCGAGTAGCTGAAACTACAGCTGCCTGCCACCATGCCCAACTAATTTTTGTACTTTTAGTAGAGACAGGGTTTCACCATATTGCCCAGGCTGGCCTTGAACTCCTGACCTTGTGATCTGCCTGCCTTGGACTCCCAAAGTGCTGGGATTACAGGCTTGAGCCACCGCACCAGGCCCAAGTGTCTTTTCATTATATATATTTTTTATTTTTTTGAGACGGAGTCTCACTCTGTTGCCCAGACTGGAGTGCAGTGGCGCCATCTCAGCTCACTGCAACCTCTGCCTCCTGAGTTCAAGCGATTCTCCTGCCTCAGCCTCCTGCATAGCTGGGATTACAGATGCATGCCCAGCTAATTTTTCTTATTTTCAGTAGAGATGAGGTTTCACCATGTTGGCCAGGCTGGTCTTGACCTACTGACCTCAGATGGTCCACCTACCTCGGCCTCCCAAAGTGCTGGGATTACAGGCCTGAGCCACTGTGCCCGGCCTATATATTCTCGTAGTAAGAAAAAACATGATCATTCCAAGACCAGATCAAGAAGAAAGTGAGTCCCTCCCTTAAACCCCCTCCCAGGGAGCCTCTGCCGCAGCTTGGGTCACGTGCCCCTGGATTTGTCCCCGTGTGAATGCTAACATGAGGCGTGTTTCTTGGGTTGGGTTTTGTGCGGCTTGGCCTCACTGTCGCAGCTGTGGCCCTCCCACCTGGAATCCTGGTCTGGACACCCCATGTCCCTCACCCCAAGCATGAAGGCTTCAGACACTCCAGATAATCTGTTCTGGCAGCTCTCCCATCCCCGCCCTCTGGCTCTTGCTCTCAGGGACAATTTAGGTGACAGCCTCTCCACGAGGCTTGTCTAGCCTGTTCCTAACTGAGGGATATTTAGGTTGATCCCAAATCTTCACTCAGATACCCTCCTGTGGGAGACTGCACACGCTGCCCCTTGGGAAGTAGAGGGGCCTCCCTCCCCAGCCTCCTCTCTCAGCACCTCGGTAGGGCTCAGCGTCATAGTCAGTCCCTCAGGGGGGCCTTTGGCCACCCCCAGGCCAGTTCAGGACCCCTTAATACACTGCCCTGGCAGCCGTCCACACAGCGGATGCAAGAGAAATGCAATTGTTTGTGATGCCAGCAGGCAGGGTCTGGGTCAGCCTTGCCCACCAGCACAGCTAGTGACTTCATGTCGCTGGGACCCGCTCCCAGCAGGGCCTGGCATTCGGCAGACTGAATAATCAGTGCCATCAGTCTTTCTTTCTTTCTTTCTTTTTTTTCTTTTTGAGATGGAGTCTTGCTCTGCCGCCAGGCTGGAGTGCAGTGGTACAATCTCGGCTCACTGCAACCTCCGCCTCCCAGGCTCAAGCGATTCTCCTGCCTCAGCATCCCAAATGGCTGAGACTACAGGTGTGCACCACCACACCCAGATAATTTTTGTATTTTTAGTACAGACTGGGTTTTACCACGTTGGCAAGGATGGTCTTGATCTCCTGACCTTGTGATCCACCCACCTCAGCCTCCGAAAGTGCTAGGATTTATAGGCGTGAGCCACCACGCCTGGCCTGCCATCAGTCTTTCGTTCTTTTTTTTTTCTTTTTTTCTTAGAGAGAAAGTAGAATAAAAGAGAAAAAAGAAAGAAAGAGAAAGAGGGAGAGAGAACGAAAATCTTGCTCTATTGCTCAGGATTTCATTTAAATCTGTGAAATGCTTATGCAATTACTAAAAATGATTTATTTCCTATTATGTGATCACTTTTAGAATAGGTATAATATTGAAAAAATATATGTTTTATGGATATGGG
>CAUYQU010020559.1:0-25873 GCA_963574635.1 Cheracebus regulus | reverse complement strand
GGATATGAAATTCTAGGCTGCAAGTTCTTTTCTTTAAGGATGTTGAATGTTGGCCCCCACTCTCTTCTGGCTTGTAGGGTTTCTGCTGAAAGATCTGCTGTGAGTCTGATGGGCTTCCCTTTGTGGGTAAGCCGACCCTTCACTCTGGCTGCCCTTAGCATTTTCTCCTTCATTTCAACCCTGGTGAATCTGACAATTATGTGCCTTGGGGTTGCTCTTCTTGAGGAATATCTTTGTGGTGTTTCTGTATTTCCTGGACTTGAATATTGGCCTGCCTTGCTAGGTTGGGGAAGTTTTCCTGGATAATATCCTGAAGAGTATTTTCCAGCTTGGATTCATTCTCTTCATCACATTCAGGTACACCTATCAAACGTAGATTAGGTCGTTTCACATAATCCCATATTTCTTGGAGACTTTGTTCATTCCTTTTTACCTTTTTTTCTCTAGTCTTGCCTTCTCATTTTATTTCATTGAGTTGATATTCGACCTCTGATATCCTTTCTTCTGCTTGGTCAATTTGGCTGTTGAAACTTGTGCATGCTTCGCGAAGTTCTCGTGTAACAGAAGCTGCAATTTTCGTCTCTCATAAAACAGACTTTAAAGCAACAAAGACCATAAGAAACAAAGAAGGACATTACATAATGGTAAAAGGATCAATGCAACAAGAAGAGCTAACTAACATATACGCACCCAATACAGGAGCACCTAGATACATAAGGCAAGTTCTTAATGACTTACAAAGAGACTTAGACTCCCACACAATAATAGTGGGAGACTAACACTACACTGTCAATATTAGACAGATCAACGAGATAGAAAATTAACAAGGATATCCAGGACTTGAACTCAGACCTGGAACAAGTAAACTTAACAAATATTTACAGAACTCTCCACCTTAAATCCACAAAACATACATTTTTCTCAGTAACACATTACACCTATTTTAACAGTGACCACATAACTGGAAGTAAATCACTCCTCAGCAATTGCATAGCATTTCACAGGTTTAAATAAAATATTGGTTGGCTCCTTGTTTGTTATTTTCATCCCTTATTCCTTCCTGTCTCCCTTGTCCTGTCTTCCTTGCATAAAAGTGGTTTTTAATACCCATTTTTAGACTGCATTCTAGCCTGGGCAATAGAACAAGAATCCTGTTCTCTCTCCCTCTCTCTGTTCCTCTTTCTTTCTCTCTCTCATTCTTTTTCTTTCTTTCTTTTTCTCTTTCTTCTTTTCTCTCTATTTCAAAAAAAAAATTTACGTATTTTATGTATGTTTTTATATAGAATGTTATGGTCAATAAAAAGGCAAGATTCTAATTCTTTTGACGCATTTTTTAAGTCAATGGAAAAATAAAACACAAATTTTAAAAAGCCAGCTTTGTTTTATATATTTTTCAGATCAATGTTGAACTGTACACATTGTTTGGCATAAAACAAATTGTAATTTCTCCCGCCTCTGGAACTGTTAATCTAACAGAAAGTACACCTAGCACAGTCAAAACATTTCTCTCCAAACACTGTGCTGACCACCCAAACAATTGGGATGATCACCTATCAGCTGTTTCATTTGCCTTCAATGTAACTCACTTGGTATGTGCCTTTTTGTAATTCTGTACTTCTGATTTATGACTATTTCTTGGCCAGATAAATGTTTTATTACAAAATTGATGTTTATTTTCTTTAAAATAGGAGCCTACAAAATATACACCATATTTTCAAATGTTTAATCGAAATCCTTATATGCCTGAGACTTCAGATAGTCTTCATGAAGTGGATGGTGATAATACAAGTATGTTTGCCAGAATTCTAGATGCAATTAAAGAAGCTGATAAAATAATGGAGAATAAGACAACTTCAATGAACCAGGTGATTCTATGTAATAGAAAAACTGTAATCTAAAACTTTATAAAGTTATATTTAAAATTTCAGTATATACATATGTACATGCACACACACATGAAATATACCCTTACATGCCAAAATTTTTTATCTATCAAGTTTTGCTTGTCTTGATTAAGTAGTTGGTTTACTTGCTATGAAGTGCTGAGAGGCAATAATGAGAAAGCTACGGATCTTGGAATCAAGTAGAGCTGGATTCAAATCTATAATTTTAACTGCTTTTGAGTTGTTTGAGTTTGGCAAATTACTTAACCTATCTTAGTTTACCTTTCATATAAAGTAGGGTTAATAATACTGACTTTGAAATGTTGTTTTAAGAATTAAATAGAATTCATGCCTATCTTTTAGTAGCATCCCAATAAGTAACCATTTTGTTTTAATATTCTCATTATCTGCATTTAGTTTCAAGATACTATAACTCTTTCATCTCTTTGTTCTTTATCTTTTTTCACTTGTAGATGGAGAACAACAATTTGGATGAGCTAAATAAAAGCAAGATCATTGTTAAAAAGAAACCAAAGCAATTAAATCCATTTCACTTAAAAGTGGGTCATGAAGTTTTAAGACAAAGGAAAAATTGGTGGAAGGATGGTCGTTTTCAGTCTGAATGGGTTGGTCCTTGTGTCATAGACTATATTACAGAAAGTGGATGTGCTGTCTTGAGAGACAACACTGGGGCTAGATTGAAAAGACCTATCAAAATGTCTCACCTTAAGCCCTACATAAGAGAATCCAGTGAACAAGGTAAATTATCTATCACTTCTCTACATTTTTATTCCTTTGGGTAAGGAGAGAAGTTAAAAATAACAGAAACCTTTCTCCCCTCCTTTGTCAGGATTTCTTTTCCCTTCTCCATAAAATTTGTTATAGTTTTAGCTATCCCAGGTAGTCTGTTTTATGACAGTATCTCTTCTGTCAGGCCTATGAGACTTTTGTTGTTATTGTTGTTGTTGTTGTTGTTGTTGTTGTTATTGTTGTTTTGAGACTGAGTCTCACTCTGTCGCCCAGGCTGGAGTGCAGTGGCGTGATCTTGGCTCACTGCAACCTCCACCTCCCGGGTTCAAGCAATTCTGCCTCAGCCTCTGGAGTAGCTGGGATTACAGGCATGCACCAACACACCCGGTTAATTGTTGTATTATTAGTTTATGTTGGCCAGGCTGGTCTTGAACTCCTGACCTCACGCTGGGGGTTACAGGTGTGAGCCATAGCACCGAACTTTAGATGGAATTTCGCTCTTGTTGCCCAAGCTGGAGTGCAATGGCATGATCTCACCTCGCTGCTCCCTCCGCCTCCAGGGTTTAAGCAATTCTCCTGCCTCGGCCTCTTGAGTAGCTGGAATTCGAGGCTCCTGCCACTATGCCAGGCAAATTTTTTGTATTTTTAGTAGAAACGGGGTTTTACCATGTTAGCCAGGCTGGTCTTAAACTCCTGACCTCAGGTGATCTGCCCACCTTGGCCTCCCAAAGTGCTGGGATTACAGGTGTGAGCCACTGTGCCTGGCCATTTTTTAAATTTCTACTATGTTTTTCATAGTTTATGTGGGAGATACTAAACCTGTTTTCCTCTGAAGGAAAGATAACATCTTAACATCATCTCTGTTTTCACTTTCTCTCTTTTTTTGAGACAGAGTCTCGCTCTGTCCCCCAGGCTGGAGTGCAGTGGTGCAGTCTGGGCTCACTGCAACCTCTGCTTCCTGGGTTCCAGCAATTCTTGTGCCTCAGCCTCCAAAGTAGCTGGGATTATAAGCATGTGCCACCAGGCCTGGCTAATTTTTTGTGTTTTTAGTAGAGACGAGGTTTCACCATTGGCCAGGCTGGTCTTGAACTCTTAGCCTCAAGTGATTTGCCTGCCTTGGCCTTCCAAAGTGCTGAGATTACATGCATCTGCCATCACACCTGGCCTTACAATGTTCTATTAGTCACTTCTTGCCTCTTTTTAGCATGAAAAACAGCCACTATGATCATTAATGCCAAAAACAACCATACTGTCCAGCATCCAGTTGTGAGATAAATATTAGGGTACTTTAAAAATGTCATTAAATTTTAATTGCTCTATAGTTAGGTCATGGTTGTGGGCCAGGTGTGGGTACAGAGTGGGGTATACTTAGAATGTTGTAAGGTGCTGTAAGAAGAGGTGAAAGCACTCTTAACAAGGTTATACTTGCCCCTAACTTTGGTTCTCAACAGTCAAGATACCCTGTTCTCTGTAACCCTTTCTTTCATAGCCTAGTTAAGTGATGTTTTTGCCATGGCTTTTAGATTATGTTCCCCACTTAATCAAGACTTTTATTTTGTCCTAACATATCTGCTTCCTTAGAACTTCTCTGAGGTGGATAACTGAGAAGGAGTTAATTGGTGGAGGGAGTTCACCTTAGCCAGATGAGGCATTAATATTATTTGGATATGAGTAACATTTAATGGAAAATATATTTTTAAATAACATAAACATGTTATGTAACAGACTTTAGCAAATATTAATAACAAAAAGATTAACAACAGCATAAATAACCTACACTTACCCTACACCTTTTTGTAAGAGGTAAAGCCCTTGTGGGCTGCTCAGTAATGGTAGCTCAGCTCTCCTAATCTGGCATGCAGCTCTCATGTTAAAACCTCTTAGCACTTGCCTTCTTGTGACAGACCCAGTTGTTTAGTCAGTAAACTTACCTTGAACTATGTTCTAATCCTGAAAACTCACAAGTACTTTCATTCTCTTTATAGAAGATAAATGCTTTCATGGTTTGTGCCTCTTCTCAGTTCTGAGCTACCTTTAATGATCTCTCTCTTCTGCAAGTTAAGTAGGAAAAAAAGGTTACATTTCTCTCATTTGTAGAAATTCAAAGTAAATGTAATTTCTGCCATCTTTTTCCTCAGTATCACATATTTTCTTGAAAATCTTTTTCACGATCTTCTTGAAAACCACCTCTCAAGTTGATTTTAAAGAGTCCTTGAGCCGAATTAAAGCAAACAAAATGATTTTGAATAATCACTGAAATTTTTATTTGACATAAATTTTGATGTGCTATAGCCAAAAGAACTCTAAATTTATCTATCCACATTTGTCATTGCTGCTGTTACCAGCCTTGAGATTTCATAGCTCTATTAAAGACTCACTATCTAAAGCAGATATAATTCTTTTGCCAACCTCTTATCCATTCTTATCTAGAACTGAATGTAGAGTGAGCACATTCAGTACGAGGTCTACAATATTTGTCATTGCTATTTTAAGTAAGTCTGGCATCAGAGTAAGACTCCATCTCAAAATGCTGGAATTACAGAAGTGAGTCACTGTGCCCAGTCCAGTTATATGATTTCTAAACCAATAGTTATTCAGTTCTCTGTTGACAGTATTAGTTATTACAATGACAGTGGTATAGTATCAAATTATAGTTATTATTTTGTCTTGAGAAAGGATATACTAGTATGGCAGCACATTCTAATAGTTTGAGGATTATCAGATCATATATAGGATTAGTTTAGTCACTTCTCTTTAAAAATAAGAAAATTAAGTAGTCTGAAACCTTGTCTTTTTCTTTCTGATTGAAGAAATAATCCAAATCAAACTTCTTTGAAGCTGTAATTTTTATTTATTTTTCTCCTTAGGGAAATTTAAAAATTGATTTTTTATCTATTAAGTTTATTTCTTAAAACTACGTTAAGGCTGGGCACAGTGGCTCATGCCTGTAATCCCAGCATTTTGAGAGGCCAAGGTGGGTGGATTGCCTGAGCTCAGGAGTTCAAGACCAGCCTGGGCAATGTAGCGAAACCCCATCCGTACAAAAAAATACAGAAATTAGCTGGGCACGGTGATGCACACCTTTAGTCAGAGCTACTTAGGTAGCTGAGGCAGAGGATCACTTGAGCCCGGGAGATTAAGGCTGCAGTGAACCAAGATCATGCTCCTGCACTCCAGCCTAGGTAACAGAGTGAGACACATCTTTCTTTTTTTTTTTTTTGAAATGGTGTTTCACTCTTGTCGCCCAGGCTAGAGTGCAATGGTGCGATCTTGGGTCACTGCAACCTCCACCTCCCAGGTTCAAGTGATTCTCCTGCCTCAGCCTCCTGAGTAGCTGGGATTACAGGTGTCCACCACCACACCCAGCTAATTTTTGTATTTTTTGTAGAGACAGGGTTTTGCCATGTTGGGCAGGCTGGTCTCAAACTCCTGACCTCAGCTGATCTGCCTGCCTTGGTCTCCCAAAGTGCTGGGATTACAGGTGTGAGCCACCACACTGGGCTGAGACCCCATCTCTTTAAAAAACCCTACATTAAAAATGGGTATCAGTGCTGGGTGTGGTGGCTCATGCCTGTAATACCAGTACTTTGGTAGGCCAAGGTGGTTGGATCACAAGGTCAGGATATCGAGACCATCCTGGCCAACGTGGTGAAAACCTGTCTCTACTGAAAATACAAAAGTTAGCTGGGCATGGTGGCAGGCACCTGTAATCCCAGCTTCCCCGGGTGGCTGAGGGAGGAGAATTGCTTGATCCCAGGAGGCAGAGGTTACAGGGAGCTGAGATTGCATCAACACACTCCAGTCTGGCATTAGAGTAAGACTCCGTCTCAAAATAAATAAATAAATAAATAAAATAAAAAATAATAGTAAAAAATAGGTATCAAAACTGCCGATTAACACCTTTCTGAAATGTCTTGAAAATATTTTGGTTTCAAAGAAACTAAAGACTTACTTATTCAGTCTGGTCAAAGCCGAAATGATGCTTTAAAACAGAGGTCATAATCATAACTAAATTAATAGAGTGAGGAAAGAAAAATACTTAGTGAAATGTATTGTGTCAATATATTGTGTAATGTAACTGACTAGAAAAGACCTTTAATATGTTGTGTTTGTTTACTCCCCATCCTGTGTTTTCAGGGCAAAAATTTTAATCATGTTCTTTTATCCCTAACTCAGGATTGTTTTAAATTAGTATTGTCAAATCGAGGAATAATAATACAAGAGCTATGTAATTTAAAATTTCCTAGTAGTCACATTTTAAAAAGTACAGAAATTAGTGAAAATAACTTTAATGATATATTTTATATAACCCGATGTATCCAAAATATTATTTGTTCACCATGTAAGGCCCCAAGAATCTCTTTTCTGATTATTGAAATTACAGAGCATTTCTCTTATCTCCAGTAGATTTAGACCACAGTAGTAGTTGAAACATATTTGACCTTTGTGAATGAATGAGAATTTTTTTTTTTAAACAAACAGGCCTTTGACATAATTCAGAGTAGATTTCCATTGTGTATAAAGTGATTTGTGTAGAATTTGCTGAGTGTAGTCCTTGTTCTCTATGGTTTTATTACAAGAAGTTACTTTAAAGGTTAACTGTTTTTAGATGAAAAAGTTTGTGTGTGTGTATGTATGTGTGTGATTTACATACAGAAGCTCTTCTCTTAAAATCAAGTGAGGTTAGTAATGTCCATTTGTTTCTAACCAGTGTAACTAGGAGGTACTTAAGTTCAAGGTCTCTGAATCCATTTCAGCAAATTAAAGTGATAATTTCTAAGAGCTTTACATCTAGGCATATTTCTCCCTATTGACATATGTTTACTAGACAAATTTTTCCAAAATAGACCTACTTCATCTGTATGCAAAAAACTTTTTCAGACAGAAAACTTCCTTTATCAATCCTCTGAGAGAGTCTTTGGACGTTTCTTAAATGCCTATGATATCTGCCATCACTGGTAACTTGTCAGGAGTGTACAGGCCTTGAAACTATGAAGCTTTTACCCTACCTAACCTTTTAAAATTCCCTTAATAACTACATCCTACCCTTCTCCAGTATTAACAACAGTAGAGTAATTGCAAATTTTGATGTTAAAACTCTGAAAGTTTCTCAATTTTATTGATCATTTTTTCTTCTCTTTTGCTGCTATTGGACATAACACATCTCGTGTTGCATGACAGTTTTTTTTTTTTTTTAAGACAGAGTCTCACTCTGTCACTCAGGCTGGAGTGCAGTGGTGTGATCTCACCTCACTGCAGCCTCCATCTCCTGGGTTCAAGCTGTTCTCTCACCTGAGCCTCCCGAATATCTGGGATTACAGGCATCCACCACCATGGCTGGCTAATTTTTGTATTTTTATTAAGGATGGGGTTTCACCATGTTAGCCAGGTTGGTCTTGAACTTCTGACCTCAAGTGATCCACCCACCTCGGCCTCCAAAAGTGCTGGGATTATAGGCATGAGCCACTGCAGCTGGCAACATGATTTATTTATTTTATTTTTTTTGTCTTTCCGAATTATAGGCAGAATAAATGGCCATACAAGCCCAAGCCCACTTATGCCATATTTTGGTAGAGAGAATAGATTTGTGTTATCTATTAAAAGTTTGTAAATTGAAAGTTGTTAAATGCATTAATTTCTAGGGTTGAAATAGGTTCAGTGAGCTATTCATAATAACATTATGAGGTTGAGTAGAGTAGGATTGTTTTTCAAAATATACTAGCAAATTTGTCTGTTCTGAGACACTTTCATTAATCTCTAATCTAAATAGGCAAATTAGTCTTCCTTTTGCTTTCTCGAATTTAAGATTTGAGGACTCCTTAAGCCCTTAAAATCTTCAGGAGACCAACCTAGGCAACATAATTAGCCAGACATAATGACATGTGCCTATAGTCCCTGCTACTCATGCCATTGCACTCCAGCCTGGATGACAGAGCAAGACCATGAATGAATAAATGAATGAATGAAAAATAAATAGAGATAAATGAATATATCTTTATCTATATTTTGATGTTTTGGCGGGAAATTTAGAGAAGGAGGGGTTCATGAAGTTAGCTTTGGTAAAAGAATATCTTCTTGCAACGAATTAAAATATCAGATGGAGAGGAATCCTTTCATACATATTAATCTATATAGAAGATTTGCCATGAGTTTAACATTCATTTTAAACATTTTTCTTCTGATGGTGATGATAAATTTGCTCAAAATACAATAAAGTGCTGACAAGGAAGATTCCCTGTCAGTACTTCAGTATGGCTTAGGTAGACCTTAAAAGTTCCTAAGAATTTTGGTATCAAATTAGATTTAAATAAGCTAAGCATTTTAAGCCACTTCATTGCAGCCTGCCTTCTTACACATTTCTATCACATAAACCTGAGTTGGCATGTTGTTTTTAATTTCATATTGTAACAATTTGATATTATCTTCCCAATATGGGGTTTATAAAGATAAGAAAATGATCTCAAGTTGTAAATGCAAGGATTTAATACTTCTGTTTGTTAAAATCATTCTATGACCCTGTTAATTCACCCAAAAATGCTTTACAGAGGCATATTAAGGGTACCATTATCAAAAATAGTTTTATAATTTTTTCTTTTTTTGAGACAGGGTCTTCCTCTGTCACCCACGCTGGAGTGCAGTGGTGCCATCACAGCTCATTGCAACCTTAACCGCCCAGGCTCAAGTGATCCTTTTCAGTCTCCTGAGTAGCTAGGACCACAGGCTCAGGCGACCACACCTTGCTATTTTTTTTGTATTTTTTGTAGAGACCAGGTTTCACCGTGTTGGCCAGGCTGGTCTCGAACTCCGGGGCTTAAGCAATCCACTGGCATTGACCTTACAAACTGCTGAGATTACAGGTGTGAGCCACCGTGCCCAGCCTTATAATTTTATTTTTAATCAATGCCATAATTCTCACTCCTTCTACCCCCGTTCTGCATACATACATATCTACCAAGGACAGGTCAAGGGAACAGGTAAATGGCTGTTTTTAAATCCTTGATCTTTCCTGCATTTTTAATGTATGAACTGTCAAATTTATATCTCATTTAATTTATTTTTTGACATTCATATTTATTTAGTAGACAGTATAACTCCCTAGAAGTTAATCTTGATAGTTAATTTTTATTACTTGGGATTTTATTCCTCACTTAATATTGTTTAATTTTAAAATATGTTTAATTATTATTCTAAAAGTCAACTGTATGATTTCTATTCTTTCAGAAAGTCTTTATCTCTTGCAAGGTTCAGTAGTGGCAGATCATGACTACATTGGATTGCCTGAAATTCCGGTTGGAGCATACCAAGCAAATATTCTGGTGGAAGATGCAACTATTGGTATAGTCGATAATGAATTACTGACATCAAGCAAGGATCGTGAGCTATTAGAATATAGAAATACGAAAATCTCTCCATTGATAGGCGATCATAGTACTCTTGAAAAGCAGACTTTCAGTCTGTTGGACTCTTCAAACCAGGTTCTTGAATACTTAAGTTAGTAAATACCAAAATTTATTTAAAGTGCTTGTTTAGAATGTATAAACTCTTAATGATATCTTATTCATTAAAAAATGGTTGTAAAGAAGAAGTATCTTGACACATTCTTAATGACTAAATTCGGAAGGTTTATTTTATAGTTATTTATTTATTTAAAATTTTGCCACATTTGAATGCCCTTATACATATATATGAAGGCAAAGAAAGCATGTAATATATAGAATTCACTTTTTCTTATAAAAAGAGAATAGGCAAAGTGCCCCTACTTCTTAGGAAGTGGATTCTAGCTCATATCTCTCAAATCTTTGTATGGCTTTGGTACCTTTTCTCAGTTTTAAATTTTCTGAAATTCTCTACCTTTTCAACAATAAGTTTGAACGACTTTGAATGGGATCGATAAGTTTTGAACCAACTGTAACAATGCATGAAATGAAACTTCTTTCAGTTTTATTAGAACTTCTAAAAACAAGATTGTATGAAAAATATAGGGTTATTTAATGGGCTTTTGTAGGATATTGGTAATATCAAATTATCTAATTGGTTAGTTAGGGTCAGGATTAGGGTATGAAACTATGTATTGGTTATATATTAGAGAAAAAAGCATCAGCCAGATATGGTGGCTCATACCTATAAATCTCAGGACTTTAGGAGGCCAAGGCAGGACATTCATTTGACCCCAGAAGCTTGAGACCAGTCAGAGCAACATAGGGAGACTCCATCTCTACAAAAAAATTTTAAACATTAGCCAGGTGTGGTGGCACATGCCTGTAATCCCAGTTACTCAGGAGGCTGAAATAGGAGCATTCGTTGACCCAGGAGGTCAAGGCTGCAGTGAGCTGTGCTCATGCCGCAGCACTCCAGCCTGGGTGAAAGGGCGAGTCCGGTCTCAACAACAACAATAAAAACATCTCTTAAGAATTTTTCTGCAATCATAAAAAATAATCCTGATAAAACAACCAGTTTCAAAGATTTTAAACTGTAATGTATATGATAGTCATAACTTTGTTCAATAAATATTTATTATAAAGTACTATGAAAAGAACCGTGGGAAAAGTAAAAGTTGAGTCAAATGTGTACCTCATTCTTATAAAGGACTTACTGTCTGATAAGTAACAGACTATGTAAGACATCTACAACACAAGTTAAGACATGCTAAATTGCAGACGACAGGTATAAATAATGTACTTAGGGAGGCGAAAAATAAAGAAGTTGTTTTTAGATAGGAAATTTGTTTATCCTTATGGAAGACGGGTCATTTAAGCTTGACCTTGAAGAATGTATACAATTTAGTGAATAGATACAGATGAATTGGAGAGAAGTAATACACAGAGATGGAAATGATTCATAAAAGGACAGGGCTTTTTGTTATCTACACTGCCTCAGGTATAAAGTGAAGAAACAAGGTAGTGAGGGATAAAGCTGAAAAGGTAAGTAGGAAACCTTATGGAGAGCTTTGAATACTACTAAGGATTGATATGTGTCCCTCCCAAAATTTGTGTTGAAGTCCTAACCCCTTCCACCTCAGAATATGACTTTATTTGGAAATGAGGTTGTTGCAGATGTAGTTAGTTAAGATCAGATCATATTTCAGTAGGGTTGGCTCTAATACAGTGTTACTGGTGTTCTGATAAAAGGAGGAGATTTGAACACAGACTCAAGGAAAATACCATGTGAAGATAAAGGCAGAGTTTAAGAGATGCTTCTATAAGCCAAGAAATGACAAAGATGCCAGAAAACCTTCAGAAGTTAGGGGCTAGGCATTGAACACATTTTTTCTCATTCCTCCGAAGAACAACCTTGTCAATACTGTATCTCAGACTTTTGCCTCCAGAACTGTGAGACAATAAAATTCTGTTGTTTCAGCCATCCAGTTTGTGGGACTTTGTTACAGTAACTCTAGCAAAATAATACTAATGCCTGGCTAAATTATTTATTTTCTCAGAACAAAACTAATGAAGGTCTTTGTATAAGAAAGTGTCATAATCAAAACCGTGTTTGTGGAAGCTTAATCTGGCAACTAGTAAAGAATAGATTAGAAGAGGAGAAAACAAGTCATGGAGATTAGTTGAGAGGACTTTGCAGTGATGATGAATAATAAAAACCTAAACTAGACCTATAGCATTGGTAATGAATGGAGTCTGTCTTAAGATCATTACGGAATATCTCACATATTTTATTTCACAACTATACTGAACAGTGATGTGATATCAATAATGGAGACCTAGGGTATTCTGATTACTCATTTAAGAAGAAAGATTATGTTTAATATAGGCTAAAGGAAAAGTGTTTAGGATAGGGTATCAATCTAGGACCTCATCTTATACCACAGACCAAATACATTTAAAACAGAATTCCAGAAAGAAAAAATAAATTCCTTTTTTTTTAAAAAAAAAATACATAATTGTATCACGCAGCGCTACCTATTCTGCTTTCCTCCACAGAGCAAAGTTCATGAGAGAGTCATATTAGAACATCTTTCTGATAAATATAAGTGGCTTTTCTTAGCTCAAATGAAGTAACTTCTTTTTAATGATTATCTGACTCAAAATCAGCCTCTTTTTCCCCTCATTTCAGGAAGGTGATTAGTGTTCCAAGTCATTTTAAAATAATCAACTCTAAACATTTTTTAAAATTTTTTGATTCTCCTAGGTAGTTTCTCAATAAACAGACTTCTATCCTGTGTTTATTAGTCGTGTTAGACTAGATTATTCCATGTCTGCAAACCACTGCCAAAATCTTAGTAGCTTAACAAAGCTTTATTTCTTGGACACCCAGATATTTCTCTTAGTTCATCAAGGGCTTGTCTGCATTTTCATCACCACTTCTAGATATGGGGCCATGGTTCCCATCTTTGGAATAACAGTTCATCATTACAAGGAAAGGAAAACATGGTGAACTAAGCAATACATCTTAAAAGTTGCTGCAAAGTTATGCACATCTTTCCTACAAAGGTGAAACATAGTTACACAGTGCTAATTGGTATGGGGTTTCTTTTTGTGGTGATTACCAATGTTCTAAACTTAGTGGTGATGGTTTCATAACTCTGAATATACTAACATCTATTGAAATGTACAATTTAAAATGGTGCCCCAGGTAGGCTTCCACAGTTGCAGGCTCCAGGCCAGTCCCTGTGGCTCAAGGTCCAGGTCTGCCCAGTAGATCCCAGATGCAGGCTGGCCCCTGAGGACCCAGGCATCAGGCCAGCCCCCCTAGATTACCCACCATGAACCTCTGGACCAGCAGACTGGTAAAGGGCTTTCTCTGCCAAAGCCAGTGTATTAAGCCTGGAAGAGGTGCATACTTTTTTAAATGTGCAGATACCAACGCAAACTACAAGCATGATGAATAATCAGAGAAACATGATGCCACCAGAAGAACAAAAAAAAGCACCAGTAAACGACCTTAAAGAAATGGCCATCTAGAAACTGTCTGAGAAGGAATTCAAAATGATTATCTAAAGCCCAATGAGCTACAAGAGGACACAAACAACTAACCAAAATAAGGAAATTTACATGAAGAAAATGAAAAATTTAACAGAGAGAAAACATTTAAAATTAAACTCTAGAACTCAAATGCACAGTAACTGAACTGACAAATTAAATAAAGAACTTCAACAGCATACTTGATCAAGCAAAATAAAGAATCAACAAGCTCAAAGACAGAGCCATTGAAATTACCTTGTTAGAGGAAACAAGAAGTGAAGAAAGCCTATGGGCCTTTCAGACAACATCAAGTAAACAAAACTGTGCATTATGGGACTTCTAGAAGAAGCAAAGAAAGAAAAAAGGAAGAAAGCTTACTAAGAGACATAAAGACAGAAAATTTCCCAAATCTGGAGATGGAAATGAACATGCATATCTGTGAATCCCAAGGAACAACACAGATGAAGTATAAAGAAATTTTCACTAAAACATAATCAAGTTCTCAAATTTTTAAAGCAGCAACAGAAAAGTCACTTATTACATGCACAAGAACCTTTATAAAACTATCAGCAGTTGCCTTGCAGACCAGGAGAGTGAAATGATATATTTCGCCAAAGAAACTCAACCAAGAAACTATCTCTACCAAGGCTGTCCTTCAGAAATGTAGGAGAGATAAAAACTTGCCAAGAAAACAAGCTGTGAGAATTCAACACAGTAGACCTGCCTCACAAGAAATTCTAATGCTAGTTCTTCAAGTTGAAATAAAAGATGCTAATTTACAATATGAAAACATATGAAAGTATAAAACTTACTGTAAAGGTGAAAATATAGTCAATTTCAGAATACTGTAATGGTGGTTTGTAATTGCTTTTTAACTAATATGAAAGTTAAAAGACAAAAATATTTGTTAAACTAGCTACAATAATGTGTTAATGGATACATATTGTGTAAAGACAAATTGTGATATAACAAAACACGGGGAGAAAAATTAAAGTGTAAAGTTTTTGTATGTGATTAGCTTAACATAGACTGATATAATTATAACGTGTTTTAGGTAAGCATCATGGTAACCACAAAGAAAAAGCCTAGTATGTACACAAAAGATAAAGGAGTCAAAGCATACCGCCACAAGGCATTGTGATATTGCAAAAAGAGTAAGAAAGAGAAAAGGAAATACAAAACAGTGAAAGCAGTGTGTAAAATAGAGGTAGTACATCTTACTATCAGTAATTACTTTAAATGCATTAAATTCTCCAATCAAAAGACAGAGTGGCTGAATGGATTGAAGAACAACAAGCTGTAACTATGTGGTGACTAGAGGAGACTTTAGATAAAGGATACACATAGACTAAAAGAGAAAGGATAGAAAAAGATATTCCATCCAAATGGTAATCAAAAGAGAGCACAGTGGCTACATTTACACCACACAAAATAGACTTTAAGTCCAAAGCTTTCACAAAACACAAGGTTATTATATGATGATAAAGGGATCAATTCTTCAGGAAGATACTGCAATTGTAAATATATATACACCTAACATTGGAGCACCTAAATATATAAAGTGAAGTAACAGAATTGATGGAAGAAATAGAACTACAGTAACAGTAGGAGACTTTAATACCCTAATTCTACTAATGGATAGATCATCCAGACAGAAAATCAACATGGAAACAGCAGACTTGAATAGCACTATAGACCAATTGGACCTAACAGACATATACAGAACATTCCTATTCATTAGTAGCAGAATACACATTCCTTTCATGTGTGTACAGGACTGTCTTCAGGATCGGTCATGTTAAGCCACAAAACAAATCTTAATGAATTTAGGAAGATACTAAAAGTATGTCAAGTATCTTTTTTTGACTCAAGTGGTATGAAACTAGAAATCCAAAATGGGGAAAACTGGAAAATTTACAAGTATGTAGAGATTAAACAACATATTCCTGAACAACCAACTGATGGGTCAAAAAAGAACTCAATAATGAAATGTAAAAATATCTTGAGACAAGAGGGAAACACAAAATACCCAGACTTATGAGATAGAGCAAAAGTAGTTCTAAGGGAATAAGTTATAGCATTTTTTTAAAAGAAATAACCTGACTGCATCTGAAGGACTAGAAAAAGAACTAAGCACAAAGCAGGAAAAAAAGGAGATAAATGACAGCAGAAATAAGCAACATAAAGACTAAAAAATAGTAAATGTCAATGAAATGAAGAGTTAGTTTTTAGGAAAGATAAAATTGGTAAGTCCTTTAGTGAGACTAAGAAAAAAGAGAAAAAACATTATAAATGTAAGAATAAATATTACCACTGATACCAACAAAATACAAAGGTACATAAGAGACTACCGTGAACAATTATATGCCAGGAAATTGGATAATCTAGAAGAAATTGATAAATTCCTGAGAATAGACAAACCACCAGGATTGAATCATGAAGAAATAGAAAATCTGAACAGAGCAATGTAACAAATAAGGGAATTGAATCAGTAATCAAAAACCCTTCCAGAAAAGAAAAGACCAAAACCTGATAGCTCCATTGGGGAATTCTGCCAAACATTTAATGAGAATTAACACCAATCCTTCTCAAACTCTTCCAAAAAAAATTTGAAGAGGAAGAAAACATTTCCATACTCACTGTATATACTTAGTATACAGGCTACTGTTACCCTGATACCAAAGCTGGACAAGGATACTACAAGGAAAGAAAATTACAGGCCAATATTCCTGATGAACATGGATGCATGTATTCACAACAAAATACTAGCAAATTGAGTCCAATAATATAAGAATTATACACCATAAACAAATGGAAGGTATCCCTGATGTGCAAGAGTGTCTTAATATACACAAATTAATAACTGTGATACACCACATGAATAGAATTGAAGGATAAAGTTATATGATCATCTCAATCAATGCAGAAAAAGCATTGGACATAAATATTTTTTCATAACATCTCTCAACAAACTAGGTACAGAAAGAATGTACCTCAAGATGTACCTCAAAGGCCATGTATGATAAGCTCAAATCTAAATCATACTCAGTGGTGAAAATCTGAAAACATTTCCTGTAAGAACAGGAAGAAGACACTGGTGGCCACTCTCACCACTACTATTCAATACAGTACCATTATTTCTCCTTATCTGCAGGTTCTACATCCGTGGATTCAACCAATCATAGATGAAAAATATTCAAACAAAATGACATACAATGAAAAATAGAAAAAAACCTCAACTATTTAACATTAACATTGTATTAGGTACTATAAGTAACCTAAAAATTAAAGTTTACAGGAGGATATGCATAGATATTTGCAAATAAATGCAGGATACAAGCTCAATGTACAAAAATCAGTATCTTTTCTTCACACTAACAACCATCTGAAAAAGAAATCAAGGAAATCTCATTTACAATATTGCAAAAAAAATACTTTGGAGGTGAAAGTTCTGTATAGTGATATCTATAAAACATTGAAGAAAGAAATTGAAGAGTATGTAAATGGAAAATATCCCATGTTCATGGATTGGAAGAATTAATATTATTTAAAAGTTCATACTACTACACAAAGTGATCTCCAGATTTAGTGAAAACTCTACAAAAATTTCAACATCATTTTTTTTTTTACAGAAATAGAAAAAACAATTCTAAAATTTGAGTGGGACCACAAAAGAATGAATAGTCAAATCAGTCTTGAGCAAAAAAAAAAAAACAAAGCTAGAAGCATCAGCAATTGGCGGCTCCCATTGAAAAGAACCAAAACTGCTTGCAAATCCTGCAGTAGCAACTGACGTATCCAAGTTCTGTCATCAGAACTAACTAGGTGGCTGGCGTGACCCACAGAGAGGAAGGAAGAGCTGTGTGGTACAGTGGCCCACCTGAGAGCCACAAGGGGCAGGGGGTCCCTCATCCCCAGCCAAGGGAAGCAGTGAATGAGCATGCTACCAAGCCTGGGGAATCATCCTTTTTCCATAGAACTGTGCACCCAATGGATTGGAAGACCCCACTCATGAGCCCACACCACTGGGGCCTTGGACTCCAACCACAGAGCCATGCAAATTCTCAACAGCCACTCAGCTAGAATCTGCCTGAGCCTGCAGAGTTCCTGAGGGGAGGGGCAGCTATCACAACTGCTGTGGCTGCCTGCTGTCTAAGCCGTCTGAGCTCCTTGGGGAGGGGTGGCAGCCAACACTGTGGCTGCCAGCTACCTAACACACTAAGCTCCCTGAAGGGGAAGGGCAGCAGCCATCACTATAGCTCCAAGCCTTGCTTTTCCCCTGCTGGAGCCAGGGAGGCTGGACAGCTGGACCCAAGAGGTATCCCCACAGCCCAGCACACCAGCTGTGACAGACTGCAGCCAGATTGCCTCTTCAGGCCAGACCCTGATAAATCCCACCTCTCTGGGCAGGGCCTCCATGCAGGAACTCCAACAACTCAACCCAGGGCTCAGGGGCAGAACTCTGATGTCCCTGACCTTGAGCCCCTAGGGTGAGAGGTGGCTGTAATCTCCGTGGACGAACAGACTTAATCTTTCTTCCTACTAGCTTTGAGGAATCCAGGCAGCCAGACGAGTGGGTTTTCCCTCAGTGCAACACACATCCTCCACTAAGGAACAGCCAAATTGCTTTTTAAATGGGTCCTGCTCCCTGTGCCACCCAACTGAGTGAGACCGCCCCAACAGGGGTCATTACTACTGGTGCTGGCATGAGGTCAGTGACACTCAAGGTCAGAAATCCTACAAGAAGGAACAGGCACCCATATTTGCTGTTCACCAGCCTCTTTAAGTGACATCTCCAGGCATGGAAGCAAAACAGATGACTAAGGCCTGAAGTGAACCCCCAGCAAACCACAGCAGGCCTACAGAAAAGGGACCTGACTGTTGAAAGAAAAAAAAAAAACAGCAACAACAGCAGCATCAACAAAACTTCATCCAAGGGTCAGCAGCCTCAAAGATTGAAACTAGACACACTCATGAAGATGAGAAAGAATCAGTGAAAAAACTCTGAAAACCCAAAAGGCCAGAGTGCCTATTCTCCAAATAATCTCAACACCTCTCCAGAAAGGGCACAATACTGGACGGAGGGTGAGATGGATGAATTGACAGAAGTAGACTTCAAAAGTAGGCAATAACAAACTTTGCTGAGGTAAAGGCTTATGTTCTAACCCAATGCAAAGAAGCTAAGAACCTTGATAAACGGTTACAGGAGATGCTAACTGGAAAAACCAGTTTAGAGAGGACCATAAATGACCTGACAGAGCTGAAAAACACAGCACAAGAACTTTGTGAAGCATACACAAATACTGATAGCCAAATTGATCAAGCGGAAGAAAGAATATTAAAGATTGAAGACTATCTTGCTGAAAAAAGGTAGACTGACACTATTAGAGGAAAAAGAATGAAAAGGAATGAACAAAACCTCTGAGAAATATGGGACTATGTAAAAAGACTGAACCTACCACTGATTGGAGTACCCAAAAGAGATGGGGAGAATGGAACCAAGTTGGAAAACACACTTAAGGATATCATCCAGAACTTCCCCAACCTAGCATGACAGGCCAACATTGAAATTCAAGAAATACAGAAAACTCCACTAAGATACTCCACGAGAAGATCAACCCCAATATGGATAACCTTTGCCTCTAAATCTATACCACCACAAATAATGCTGCAACACAGGTACCAAGTTCACAGGCTGCACAGAGAAGGGGGGCCCTGGCCTACCCCAGGAAACCATCTTTTCTTTTTTGGCCTCTGGGCCTGTGATGGGAGGGGCTGTCATGAAGACCTCTGAAATGCCTTGAAGACATTTTCCCTGTTGTCTTGGGAATTAACATTCAGTTCCTAATTACTTATGCAAATTTCTGCAGCCAGCTTGAATTTTGCCTCAGAAAATGAGATTTTCTTTTCTATCACATTGTCAAGCTGCAAATTTTCCAAGTTTTTAATGCTCTGTTTCCCTATTAAACTTGGGTGCTTTTAACGGCCCCCAAGTCATCTATTGAATGCTTTGCTGCTTAGAAGTT
This sequence comes from Cheracebus regulus, assembly GCA_963574635.1. NCBI lineage: Eukaryota > Metazoa > Chordata > Mammalia > Primates > Pitheciidae > Cheracebus > Cheracebus regulus. The sequence goes on along the minus strand of CAUYQU010020559.1, from coordinate 6,298 downwards.
TCTTTTGCCAGATACCCTAAATTATCTCTCTGCAGTTCAAAGTTCCACACATATCCTGGGCAGGGGCAAAATGCTGCCAGTCTCTTTGCTAAAACATGACAAGAGTCACCTTTGCTTCAGTTCCCAACAAGTTCTTTATCTCCATCTGAGACCACCTCAGCCTGGACCTTATTGTTCATATCACTAACAGTGTTTTTGTCAGAGCCATTCAGAAGTATCTAGGAAGTTCCAAACTTTCTCACATTTTCCTATCTTCTTCTGAGCCCTCCAAACTATTCCAACCTCTGCCTGTTACCTAGTTCCAAAGTTGCTTCCACATTTTCAGGTATCTTTTCAGCAACGCCTCTACTGGTACCAGTTTACTTCATTAGTCCATTTTCACACTGCTGATAAAGACATACTCAAGACTGGGCAATTTACAAAAGAAAGAGGGTTTACTGGACTTGACTTGCAGTTCCACATGGTTAGGGAGGCCTCACAATCACGGGAAGGCAAGGAGGAGCAAGTGGCAGCAGGCAAAAAGAGAGATTGTGCAGGGCAACTCCCATTTTAAAACCCATCATATCTTGTGAGACTGATTCAGTACCACAAGAACAGCACAAGAGAGAACTGCCCCCATAATTCAGTCATCTCCCACCAGGTCTCTCCCACAGCATGTGTGAATTATGGGAACTACAAGATGAGATTTGGCTGTGGTCATAGAGCCAAACCATATCACACATGAAGGACCTTTGCAAGTAGAACTACAAACTACTGCTCAATCAAATAAAAGAGGATGAAAACAAATGGAAAAACATTCCATCCTCATGGATAGAAAGAATCGATATTGTGAAAATGGCCATACTGCCAAAGTAATTTGTAGATTCAATGCTATCCCATCAAACTACCATTGACATTCTTCACAAAATTAGAAAAAAACTACTTTAAAATTCATATGGATCCAAAAAAGAGCCTGCATAGCCAAGACAATCCTAGGCAAAAATAATAAAGCCGGAGGCATTATACTACCTGATTTCTAACTATACTAAAAAGCTACAATAAGCAAAACAGCATGGTACTGGTACCAAAACAGATTATATAAACCAATGGAACAGAATAGAGACCTCAAAAATAAGGCCACACATCTACAACCATCTGATCTTCAAAAAACCAGACAAAAACAAGCAATGGGGAGGCTTCCTACTTAATAAATGGTACTGGGAAAGCTGGCTGGCAATATGCAGAAAACTGAAACTGGACCCCTTCCTTACACTTTATACAAAAATTAATTCAGGATGGATTTAAGACCTAAATGTAAAACCCAAAACCATAAAAACTCTAGAAGAAAACCTAGGCAATATCATTCAGGACATAGGCATTGATGAAGATTTTATGAAGAAATTGCCTAAAGCAATTACAAAAAAACTAAAATTGAAAAATGGGATCTAATTAAACTAAAGATCTTCTGCACAGCAAAAGAAACTATCGTCAGAGTGAACAGGCAACCTACAGAATGGGAGAAAATTTTTGCAGTCTTCACATCCAACAAAGGACTAATATCCAGAATTTACAAGGAACTTAAACAAATTTACAAGAAAAAACCCATAAAAAAGTGGGCAAAGGATATGAACTGGCACTTCTCAAAAGAAGACATTTATGTGGCCAACAACATGAAAAAAAAGCTCAACATCACTGGTCATTAGAGAAATGCAAATCAAAACCACAATGAGATACCATCTCACACCAGTCAGAATTGTGATTATTAAAAAGTCAAGAAACAATGGATGCTAGTGAGGCTGTGGAGAAATAGGAATGCTTTTAAACTGTTGGTGGGAGTGTAAATTAGTTCAACCATGTGGAAGACAGTGTGGCAATTCCTCAAGGACCTTGAACCAGAAATACCATCTGACCCAGAAACCTCATTACTGGGTATACACCCAAAGGAGTAGAAATCATTCTATTATAAAGATATATACACACGTATGTTTATTGTAGCACTGTTCACAATAGCAATGACATGGAACCAACCCAGAGGTCCATCAATGATAGACTGATAAATAAAACGAGGTACATATACACCATGGAATATAATGCAGCCATAAAAAGGAATGAGATGATGTCCTTTGCAGAGACATGAATGAAGCTGGAAGCCATCATCCTCAGCAAACTAACACAGAGAAAACCAAAAATCATGTGTTCTCACTCATAAGTGGGAGCTGAACAATGAGAACACTTGGACACAGGGAGGGGAATAACACACACCAAGGCCTGTCAGGTGGTGGTGGTGAGGGAAGGGAGAGCATCAGGACAAATAGCTAATGTATGCACTGCTTAAAATTTAAGGGATGGGTTGATAGGTGCAGAAAACTTTCATGGCACATGTATACCTGTGTAACAAACCTGCACATTGTGCACATATATCCTGGAACTTAAAATGAAATAAAAAAATTAAAGAACAAAGCTGGAGGCATTATACTACTTCAGAATACGGAATAGAAAGAAACGTATAGACCAATGGAACAAAAGAGAGCCAAGAAATCTATGCATTTATGGTATATTTTTGACAAAGTTTGCAAGGACACACAATGGGAAAAACACACTTTCTTCCATAAATGATAAAACTGGTTGTCCACATGCAAAAGAATGAAATTGAACCTATACCTCATACCATATACAAAAATCAGTTCAAAGTGGATTAAAGACTTAAATCTAGGACCCAAAACTGTGAAACAATTAGAAGAAAACAGGAGCAAAACTTCTTAACAATAGTCTTGGCAATTATTTTTGTACATAATCTCAAAATGAACACAGACAGAGCAAAAAATAGACAAAGATTTCATCAAACTAAAAGCTTCTGCACAGCAATGAAAACAACATAGAATGGGTGAAAATATTTTCAAACCCAGCATTTGTTTAAGGGGTTAATATCCAAAATTTATAAGAAACTCTATTCAATGACAAGAAAACAACCAAATTTAAAAATGGGCAAAAGCCTTGAATAAACATTGCTCCAGAGAAGACATAGAAATGGCCAACAGATGCATGAAAAAATGTTCAACATTCCTAATCATCAGAAAAACACAGCTTAAAACTACAATGACTTGTCATTTCACACCTGTTAGAAAGGCTATCATCAAAAATATAGCAAGCTCTAGTGAGGAGGTAAAGAGAAGGGAACCCTTGTACATTGTTGGTGGAGGACACATTGGTATAGTCATTATGAAATACAGTATAAAGCCTCCTCAAAAAATTTTAAAACTACCATATGACCCAGAATTTCCTTTTTTGATTATATATCCAAAGGAACAGAAATAGGTATCTTGAAGGGGTATCTGCACTTCCGTGTTCATTGTAGCATTATTCACAATAGCCATGATATGGATCAACCTAAATGTCCACTAATGGAGGAATGGATAAGGAAAATGTTACATGTATGCATACAAAAGAATTTTTTTTTCAGCCTTATATGTAAAATCCAAAAATGTTGAACTCAGAAGCATAGAGTAGAATAGTTGTTGCCAGGGGTTGGGAGTGAGGGGAATGGGGAGGTATTAGTTAAAGGGTACAAAGTTTCAGTTAAAGGGTATAAAGTTTCATTAGCTCTCTCTAGAGAGCTAATGTGCACCATGTTGGCCATAGTAAATAATACTTTACTCTACATTTGAAGTTTGATAAGAGAGTAGATCTTATGTGTTCCCACCACCCAACCCACCCAAAAGTTAATTATGTGAGGTGATGGCTATGGTAATTAGCCTGATTATAATTACTTTGCGATGTATACATTTAAGTGTCACTATGTACACTGTGAATATTTACAATTTTTATTAATCAGTATTAACTCAAAGCTGGCAAATACATACAGGAAGAATAGTAATGAAATAATTCTGGAGGCAACAGCAATTTATTTCAGAAATCAGCCATAGAAACAACTTTACAGTTCTCTCAATTACTATTTACCCTAAAAGCATTACATCTAGACCATTGTTGATATTTATTTATGTCACTCCTGAATATTTTTATGAACTTTTTAAAAGTGAGCTTTATGGTAGATGAATTATATCTTATCAAGGTGTTAGAGTCTAAACCACAGGTTGAAAAAATAAAATAGCCACACAGCCATACTTATTACTAAAGACAGGTATGTACAGCCCTACCATATTCCTGGAAGGAGAAGCAGAATATTAGTTGATAGCTTTAATAGCTGTCAAACTGATATTTTTCTTTTTTTTTTTTTCAAATTCTATTATAGGCAATTTATTATCAAAGTTTGTTTTACTGCCTGATAAATAACCAATATATGGCATTCAAAGAAATTGCTGATTTTATTACTAAAATCTCAGAATTCTGATGCAGAGATTCCAAACACAATTTTTACATAAACAAATATGCACAGAAAATACCCAGAGATTTTTATACATACAGTCTTTATCTCTAATGTTTGTGTTTGCAGTGCCCTGTAAAGGGTAAAAATGGAGGTTCACATACTACATACCTGAATATTTAAGAGGGTTAAATCAAGCTAAGAAGCTCTTCCTACCTCAGCAAATATACCTAAGATTCCTAGGATTCTTGGACTCCTTAGAGCCCCACACTAGTGAAGGGCAACTCAGGGAGAACTGGTCTCTGTCTCAGTCCTGTTATTTCCTAAGGATAAGTGACCCCAGCTTTTGTAGTGGTACCCTTTGACCAGCCCAGGCCTTTAGAATGAGTTCTTTCAATTGTTCATCCACCCTCTGTAGACAGACCAGGAAGGAGCTGAAAGACGTTCTCCAGGTGAAGAGGAGTACATCTCAGGGCCCTCAGGTCTTACCTGGCAGGGAGTGGCATGAGAGGAGGAAACAGCTTCGTTTTCAAGAAAAGGGTCCAGAATGGGATCCCCTTTGCCTGGATTTAAGGTACTTTTTCTGTAAGTAACAAAAATTTGACCGAAAACATCTAAAATGTCTTTATGAGGTTTGGTATGCCACCTTGTGGTACTGTTCAAAGCATTATGTAGAAGGAAATAGAGATGCTGAACTATAATGAAGATTCTATTTTCAATGGGAATAATTGCCTTGTTTAAAAAGTTATTTTAAAATATGATTACCATTTCAAATGTAAAATTTTATTATATTACCATTAAAAAGAGTAACTGAGATTTATAAAAGAAAACATAGTACATTTTTACACTATGCAATTCATTTATACATTCAAAGAAGATATACATTAAATGCCTAGTATGTTTCAGGTACTTTTCTGGCACTGAGGTTGTATCAGTTCCAGATAAAAATCCCTGTTCTCCTAGAACTTATATTCTAGTAGAATAATAAAATAGTGACCAGTAATCCTTTTTTTTTTAAAGAAAGAAAAAGAGAAAAGAAAGAAGGAGCAAAAGAAAAAAAAAATGAAAGAGAGAAAGAAAGAGGAAGAGAGAGGGAGAGAGAACGGGATTCTTGTTCTATTGCCTAGGCTAGAATGCAGTCTAAAAATGGGTATTAAAAACCTCTTTTATGCCAATAATTGTGCTTAACAATGGAGACAGGAAGGAATAAGGGATGAAAATAACAAGCAGCCAACCAATATTTTATTTAAACCTGTAAGATGTTATGCAATTGCTGAGGAGTGATTTACTTCCAATTATGTGGTCACTGTTAAAATAGGTATAATGTGATACTGAGAAAAATGTACATTTTGTGGATTTAGGGTGGTGAGTTCTGTAAATATTTGTTAAGTTTACTTGTTCCAGGTCTGAGTTCAAGTCCTGGATATCCTTGTTAATTTTCTATCTCGTTGATCTGTCTGATATTGACAGTGTTATGTTAAAGTCTCCCACTATTACTGTGTGGGAGTCTAAGTCTCTTTGTAAGTCATTAAGAACTTGCCTTATGCTCTGGGTGCTCCTGTATTGGATGCGTATATATTTAGGATCGTTAGCTCTTCTTGTTGCATTGATCCTTTCACCACCATGTAATGTCCCTCATTGTTTCTTATGGTCTTTGTTGCTTTAAAGTCTGTTTTATGAGAGATGAAAATTGCAGCTTCTGTGTGTGTGTGTGTGTGTTTTTTTTTTTTCTCTCCGTTTGGTTGGTAAATCTTCCTCCATCCGTCTGCTTTGAGTCTTTATGTATCCTTGCATGTGAGATGGATCTAAATACAGCATACTGATGAGTTTTAGCTTTTTATCCAGTTTGCCTGTCTGTGTCTTTTGATTGGGGCATTTAGTCCGTTTAAATTTAGGATTAATATTGATATATGTGAGTTTGATATTGCCATTTAATGCTAGCTGGCTGTTTTGCCCATTAGTTGATGTAGATTCTTCATTATGGTGATGCTCTTTACC
>CAUYQU010020556.1:0-69020 GCA_963574635.1 Cheracebus regulus | reverse complement strand
ACCTGGAAACCATCATTTTCAGCAAACTGACACAAGAACAGAAAATCAAACACCGCATGTTCTCACTCATAGGTGGGTGTTGAACAATGAGAACACATGGACACAGGGAGGGGAGCATCACACACTGGGGTCTGTTGGGGGAGCTAGGGGAGGGACAGCAGGGGGTGGGAAGTTGGGGAGAGATAGCATGGGGAGAAATGCCAGATATAGGTGACAGGGATGGAGGCAGCAAACCACATTGCCATGTATGTACCTATGCAACAATCCTGCATGTTCTGCACATGTTCCCCAGAACCTAAAATGCAATAAAAATATATATATATATATATACACACACATACACACATATATATGTATATATATATATATTTTTTTGAAGTAGTAGCTGAAAGAGCGGCCTTCTTAGGTTAAGATGTTTAGCCTGCCTAAAACAGTGTATTTCTGAGGAAGAGTACATGTCACTCATTTATACTTCCTTTTTACTTTAGTACTGTGTACATTTCAGACCTTTCCTAAGGGACGTGTGTAGAAGAGAAGTTTCCCCAGGAGTTGAGAGAGGGATTCACTGAGGAGCTTGGACGTAGGCGTTGCAGAGCGTGCCATGCTCACCAGTGTCTGTGGGCTCCTTCTGCAGTGACGTTGGTTGCAGAAGGAGCCAAGGGCATCGCGCTTCTGATTCAGGTAGTTAAGAACCTGGTGCTTTTTTTTTACTCTTTCTCTTCTGTCTAGAGACAGAAGCACCTGAGCCAACTCAGATCACAAAGCCACAGCATGATCCCTGAGTCACTGCTTGGAGAACTGTCATGGGAGCCACCCAGTTCTCAACATGCTTTGCACAAATGAGAAACAAACTTGTATTAGTTATTGGAATTTGAGGAGTATTTGTTATAACAGCTAGCATTAATTACTATGACTAACACAAAAGAGAAACTGGAAAGGCTGGTCAAAATGTATCCATAGTCCTTCCCACGGCCGCTGAGCTGAGCTTCAGGAAGTGGAAGCTGTGGCTATTCCATCCCTGTAACTGCTATCCCAGGTCATGACACAATGTCCACCTGTTCTTTGAGATGATGTCACCCAGATCTCTAGGTCTTGGGGACCCATTCTCCGCTGAAGAACCCACATGGTTGCCGCTGTTTTTCCTCGTCGCCAGCATGTTAGCAGGGAAGCCCTGTGCTATTTTGCTGAGGAACATGCAGCTCACCTCGAGGTTACGTGTGAGCTTAGGCAGTGAAAAGCTGTCTTAACAGAAAAAGTATCTTTCCAAAGACCAGGTAGGACAGAGGAAGATTTGTGCCTGATTGCAAGAAAACCACCCTGTCTGCCATGGGTGAAGAAGGAGAGGGGAGCGATGACTTTGCCTCTTGCACTTGTTTTGTTGAATTGGTTTGACAGTTTCAGCAACAGCTTCAACCCCAGAGAAGCTACTCCAGAATGGCAAATTTGGTTTTCAGGCTTCAGTTATAGATGCATGACCCCTCAATCATCCAGATACACAGAGAGACCCTTAACTTGGTTAAACAGATACCATAAGGGATATAGACTAAACCGGCTTCCATCAAAAAAGGTCCATCTTCTTTGCCCACTAAAAGAAAGAAACAAAATAAATAAAAAGAAGACAAAGGCCGGGCACGGTGGCTCACGCCCGTGATTCTAACACTTTGGGAGGCTGAGGTGGGAGGATCACTTAAGCCCAGGAGTTTGAGACCAGCCTGGGCAACGTAGCAAGACCGCATCTCCACAGAAATAAAAATAAAAAGAATTAGCTGGGAGTGGGGCGCATGCCTATAGTCTCAGCTACTCAGAAAGCTGACGCAGGAGATCCTGTGAGCCTGGGAGGTTAACACTACAGCGAGCTACGATCGTGCCACTGTACTTCAGCCTGAGTGATAGAGTAAGACCCTGTCTCTCAAAAAAAAAAAATTGTTTGTTCTCAAAGACAAGGAACACAGATCTCCCAATTCCTTAAAAATGTAACTACTAAGAGCCTACTGTTGACTGGAAACTGAGAATATAAACAGTTGATGGACACATATTTTGTATGTCATATGTATTATATATTGTATTCTTAAAGTAAACTAGAGAAAATAAAATGTTACTAAGAATATCATAAGGAAGAAAAAATACATTTACTATTCTTTCAGTGAAAGCAGATCTTCCTAAAGACCTCACTGTCTTCATGTGGAGTAGGCTGAGGAGGAGGAGGAGGAGGAGGAAGAGAGGTTGCTCTGGCTCTCACCGGGGCAGAGATGCAGAGAAAACCATATGCAAGTGGACTTAAGCAGTTCAAACTCATGTTGCTCAAGAGCCGCTTGTGTGTTTTGCGATCCCGGGATCCAGGTTCCATTATCTGGAAAGAGTTCTTCTCGTACTTCTGAGTCCCATTGTCCCTAGCTCAGGCAGCCGTTGTGGATTCTTTTTTTTTTGTCTAATTAAAAATAATTATTTATATATATATAATTGAGTTATTATATATTTATGAATAATTATAATATATATTATTATAAATATATAATTATTATATAAAAATTATTATTATATAAAAATAATTATATATATATATATATAGTTGCATTTTAGGTTTTTGGGTACATGTGAAGAACATACAGGATTGTTGCATAGGTACATACACGGCAACGTGGTTTCTGTCTCCATCCCATTACCTATATCTGGCATTTCTCCCCTTGTTATCCCTCCCCTACTCCCTACCCCCCACTGTCTTTCCCCTAGTCCACCCCAACAGACCTCAGTGTGTAGTGCTCCCCTCCCTGTGTCCATGTGTTCTCATTGTTCAACACCTGCCTATGAGTGAGAACATGCCGTGCTTGATTCTCTGTTCCTGTGTCAGTTTGCTGAGAATGATGGTTTCCAGGTTCCTCCATGACCCTACAAAGGACACGAACTCATTGTTTCTTATGGCTGCATAGTAGTCCATGGTGTATATGTGTGTGGATTCATTTCTTATCCTCAGCACAACGATGTTAGGTACCCTGTGGTTTGACCCCTCAGCTCACCCATTTAGGTAAGAAGAACTTTCCTTTCTGCTCATTTAGCATGAGTGGGCAGGAAACTAACATCCATCTTTTTCAGGTGGCCACTGCTCCAGGCCGGAATGAACAGGACCAGGGTCTCTCTGGGGATCTCACAGGAACCTCGGCTGTGGCTGAGGACGTACTGTGGTATGCATCAAGTGAAGCGTGCGTTCTGACTCGTGAGGCTGCCCCAGATCCAATACATAAAAGGGAGAATCCAGTTGTCCCCACTCTGGTAACATGCCTACCGCTTGGTCAGGGAGAGCAGGGAGTCTTGATTGACGGTCTACCATGCGCGTGAGCTAATTCCCTGGAATGCACAGGATGGGGATGAAGTCATTTTCTGGAAAGGAAACGGGGTGCTATTAGCATGAACGGGGAGCAGCAAAATCAACAAATGTCCATTCCACCTCTTTTCTAAGTTCATAGATTTGATTTTAGCCCAAGACTCCTGGAGACTGATGCTTTCATTCAAAGGCTTGGCATCCACGGAAAGGCGGAAAAGCACGCGCTGGTCGGGTGGTAAAGAGAGAGCACCACTCCGTGCGGCTCCCGACACTGGAAACTAATGACGGGCCTGGATGCTCATTTCCTCCCGTGAAATTATTCCTCTCCTATTTCAGAAATGAAGAAGGGGGGCAAAGATGGGAAAACTGCCCAACATCACCAGCTAAGCAGAAACCTGCCCTTCGTCCGAGATCTACGTCTTAAGGCTCAACCTCCCGACTCCAGGCAGCCCTCTCAATCACCTTCCCCTGCTGGCAGGAGGGGCCTGGAGTGCGGAGGGCCTCACCACCTCTGGAACCATTTCTGAGAGCACCCATCCTCCTGGGATAGGGCGTAGGGGCGTGGCTGCAGGACAGCCCTTGAGGCTGACTGTTCCTGCCAGGGCTGGGGAGGGAGGGGACCAGGAACGGGGTCGGGAATGGGAAGGAACCCAGCGTGACAGATTTCAAAGGTGACAATATTTTCCTGAAAATACAGTGTCTGTGTGCAGTGGGTTTCTATACAACTGACCTTCTGTCTTGAGTTGGAGCTGGGAACGGATTTTTTTTACAGGAAAGGGAAATGCATGGGTGTGGAGCTGCCAGCAGCAAGGGAAGTTCCCAGGCGACTTGTCATGGCGCAATTTATAGGCCCAAGTCTCAGCAGGGCTGTGGCGGGCTGATTTGCTGACAGTGGAGCCTGGCACCTGGCACCCGTCCACGCCGCTGAGCTCAGCACGCACGTGTGTCGCCGGGACGCGGCCACATAGGGGCCATGGAAGTGAAAAGGGCAGAAGGCAAAGGCACTCATCCAGAGGGGACGAAAAAACGGACCCCGCAAAGCAACAGAGAGGGATTGTGGGGTAGGGGAGTTGGCTCCAGGGTGAGGGGCCTCCCACGCCCTCTCTGAGACCCGACTTGCCGCAGCTAATTGAACCTGCCCCCCGCCCCTCCTGAAACACACGCAGATAGTATGGATGCTGTCAAGGTCTTCCTTCCCAAGAGAAAACCTGTCCCCGTTCTCTGTCAGGCGGCTCTTCTGGGAAGTGGACAAAAGGACATCAAGGGACAGAATCAAATTCCTTGACTCCGATCCTGTCCCCGAGGTTTTCCCCAGAACCACAGAGACCAGAGGAAGCAGGCTGAAGCCTCTGCGAGAGCCCCTTAGACAGCAAGTCCTGACAGTCCACACCGCGTCCCGGGCGATGGCTGCAGCGGTGTTTACGGAGCCCGCAGCCCTGCCAGAGCTAACAGGCCACCCGCTCGGCCCATCTGGGCAAGCTGGAAAAAGCCAACCATTTTCCTCTGGATCCCGATGGCTGCGGCTCAAAACATTCTATACAGTACACTTGCTTCCCTCCCCTCACATCCCTTCAGAAAACCCACACATCTGTATACACACTTGAAAATAAATATGCACATACGCAGAATCCACCCTGCAGGTTGGAAGGCTGCAGAAGGACAGGCCTCGGGGGGCCCTCTCTGCACGGACCCTGCCTGAAGCCACTCTCCTGTCCCAGGACAGGACAGCACATCCCCGGCAGACTCCAATTGCACATTTTTGAGAAGTGTGAACTCTTACAAACGTCCTATCTGGCTCTGTGGCTCCCCAGTCAACACAAACACAGTTTTGAGGTCTGCAGTTCAAATTTGCTTCCCCCAGAGACATCTACAAACTTCTGAGCTAGGTTCAGAGGACAAAAAGGCCAAAGTTTCTTGTCAAGTCAGTGGGAAACCCTCCAAGCCAAGACCCGTTCCGATATCTCAACTTTACCAAAGATTTTTCTTCTCACTAAGACACCTAAAGATAAAGCCTCTGCTCTGCTCTTTTTGAGCTTATTCTTTTCCATTTTTCAAACTCAGCCTCGTTGTTTTGATCCTCTTGGGTCCCAGAGATGGAAAGTGCTGCCTGACTTCCAGAAGCCTGGGGGTGCACAGCGGCCCTGTGCTCTCAGCACACTGTGGGCTCTAGGACTGCACATGGGGCAAGGGAAGGCAGTGAAGTTTGAAGCCAGGCTAATTCAGCGTGCCACTGAACAACAGCCGCCACAGAGAAAGCAAAGAGCCACGCATGCAAACTCGCCAGGGGCCGGCAAAGGGCGCTGCCATCTGCAGCTGCACTGTTGACCATCACATAGCTTCTTCTCTCACTTGGGTGTCTATAAAATGGCCATGATATCAGTTGCCACGCTGATGAGGATTGCTGTGGTAATGGGCATCCTAGTGAGTGTGCCAGGAGCCAGTCTTTTGCCCTCTAAAGCCTCAGCCTCCAGTGGGTAACTGGCTGGACCCTCCTTCGACCAGCAGACGCCTTTCTCCTGCTGAGGTGCGGCTCCCAGCACGTCCTCTGCAAAGTTCCCCACCCCAGCACATCCAGTCACCTCTTGGGATGTGAAAACCCATTTGCTCCCTCACACAGTTTTAAGACAACATTTTAAAAATTTTTATTGGAAGTTTAAATAGTTGCAGAGCATGTCATTTCCTTACTATTGTAAATATTAACATTTTAAAATAAAACCATTACATCATTCTTTTAATACTGCCAACAGAACTAAGTAAACGAGCAATTCTGTACCCACCATGATCAATTTTTAAAATACATGCAGAGTCTTCTTTATTTTCTTCTTGTTCCATTTTTCCCTTGAGCTCATATTTCCATTCCATTTAGTCCTTGTGCTTCTTAGCAATTGTCATTTGCTAAGCAATATCTTAGCAATTGCCATGTTTGAAAGTTATTTTCATAAATGATCATCATTATCTTCTGACATGAAAATGTAAAGGTACTAAAATTTTAATTCCACTATTATTGTAAGACTGTAAATTTTAAATAGCTTTTTCTAGACCAAGTTTATAATTTCAATAATCATTAATGCAATTGATCAAAACAACATAGCTCTATAACATGTTTTCATAAATAATCAAAAAGGTGCTTTTTTCAATTAGCTGATATACTCACAGATGAAAATTACTTACTGTTAAAATGAGATGGGGTTCAAAATTAATTTTATTTCTATTTCACATTTTTAGAAAGAAAATTGTGAGAAACTTCGCTCTCCTGGAAAACAAGAGGTGAATGAAAGCAGTTTTATGATGTCAAAAACTATATTATAATCTATTATCAAAAATTAGTAATGACCTATCACCTGACAAATCAACTTGGTCTTCCTTCGATTGTGTCAAAAAAAATGAAGTGTAAGCGATGAGACATGAAAATGTGTTTGTTACCCAGTCATTAGTCATTCTCTGTCTTGATTCTAGGAAATATACCAAAAAGACTGCACCCAAACTTCTGAGATGACTGTTAATTATACCTGCTAGTCACTTAACTTAGAGGCTCCTTGTTAAAGTGGAAAAGGTTAGGAAAATTAAAATTCTATTCATTTTCATACAACTTTGCCAATATAATTTTTTTTACTTTTCAAATTGAGATGTAATTCACATACCAGAAAGATCACCGTTTTAACATGTGCAATTTAGTGGGTTTTAGTATCTACAGAAAGTCGTGCAGCCATCACCACTGTCTAATTCAGGATATTTGCATCACCTCAGCAAGAAATTTCATACCTATTAGCAGCTACTCCTCAGTCCCTGCTCCACCCGCATGATTTTTAATAAAGTTATTTTCTCTCATCATATGTTTTAAGTACATTTTCATCCAAATCATGGCATTTTAGATGTGACTCATTCTGTTCATGGAAATGTCTGCCGCGTAACCTATTTGGCAAAGCAATCCACCTCGTCAAGCCACCAGCCAAACCAGATCTAGTTTCAGTTAGGAAAAAACTGACTTCAGTTTCAAAGCAATGTGTGGGTATGCATCCCTTCCCAACAATCTTACTTCTGAATTCTAATTCCAAGATGAGAGATTGATGTACAAGTGTATTACATACCTTGGGTTTCATTCCAGACCACTGCAATAAAACAAATATCACAAACATCACAATAAAGTGAGTCACACAGAGTTCTGGTTTCCCAGTGCACATAGAAGTTATGTTTACACTACACTGTGGTCCATTAAGTGTGCAATAGTGTTATGTTTTTTAAAGATGTACATGCCTTCATTCAAAAATATTTTATTGCCTAAAAATGCTAACTATTCTCTCAGACTTCAGTGAGTCACAATCTTTTTTTTTTTTTTTTTTTTTTGAGACAGATTCTCATTTTGTTACCCAGGCTGGAGTGCAATGGCATGATCTCGGCTCACTGCAACCTCCACCTCCCAGGTTCAAGTGATTCTCCTGCCTCAGCCTCCTGAGTAGCTGAGATTACAGGTGTACACCACCACGCTCAGCTAATTTTTGTATTTTTAGTAGAGACAGGTTTCACCATGTTGGTCAGGCTGGTCTCAAACTCCTGATCTCATGATTCGCCTGCCTCAGCCTCCTAAAGTGCTGGGATTACAGGCGTTGGCCACCATGCCTGACCAAGTCAGTGTTTTTGCTGGTAGAGGGCCTTGTCTCAATGTTGATGGCGGCTGACTGATTGGAGTGGTGGCAGCTGAAGGCTGATGCAGCATGGCTGTGGGAATGTCTTACAATAAGACAACAGTGGAGTCTGCCACATCCATGGACGCTCCATTTCACAAAAGATTTCTCTGTAGCAGGTGATGCTGTTTGATAGCATTTGACCCACAATAGGCCTTCTTTCAAAATTGGAGTCAATCCTCTCAAACCCCGCACTGCTTTATCAACTAGGATTATGAAATATTCTAAATCCTTTGTTATCATTCAACAATGTTTACAGCATCTTCACCAGGAGTAGAATCATCTCAAGAAACCACTTTCTTTGCTCATCCATAAGAATCAACTCCTCATACATTAAAGTTTTATCATGAGATTGCAGGAATTCAGTCACATCTTTGGACTCCACTTCTAATTTTAGTTCTCTTGCTATTTTCACCACATCTGCAGTGACTTCCTCCTCTGAAGTGCTGACCCCTCAGAGTCATCTATGAGGTTGGAATCCAGTTCTCTAAACTCCTGTTAATATTGGTACTTTGACCCCCTTCCATAAATCACAAATGTTCTTAAGGGCATCTACTATGGTAAATCCTTTCTAGAACGTTTCCAACGTACTTTGCCCATATCCATTAGAGGAATCACTATGGCAGCTAAAGCCTTATGAAACGTATTTCTTAAATACTGAGTCTTGAAAGTCAAAACAACTGCTTGATCCATGGCTGCTGAATGGATGCTGTGTTCACAGGCACGAAACCAACTTTGACCTTCTTGCACATCTCCTTGAGAGCTCTTGGGTTACCAGGTACATTACCAGTGGGCAGTAATATTTGGAAAAGAATCTTTGTTTTGGAGTAGTAGTTCTCAACAGTGGACTTAAAATATTCAGTAAACCAGGTTGTGGGCAGGGGTGCTGTCATCCTGGCTTTGTTGTTCCATTTATAGAGCACAGGCAGTTGATTTTGCCTAATTCCTTTTTTTTTTTTTTTTTTTTTTGAGACAGAGTCTCACTCTGTATGTAGCCAGGCTGGGGTGCAGTGGCATAATCTTGGCTCACTGCAACCTCCACCTCCCAGGTTCCAGCAATTCTCCTGCCTCAGCCTCCTGAGCAGCTGGGACTACAGGCATGCGCCACCACACCCAGCTAATTTTTGCATTCTTAGTAGAGACAGGGTCACCATATTGGCGAGGCTAGTCTTAAACTCTTGAACTCATGATCTGCAAAAGCCTCCCAAAGTGCTGGGATTACAGGCATGAGCCACCGCACCTAGCCCTGAATTCTTAAGGGCCATAGGATCTTAAAAATGGTAAATGAGCATTGGCTTCAACTTAGAGTCACTAGCTGTGTTAGCCTCTAACAAGAGAGTCAGCCTGTCCTTTGAAGCTAGGCACTGACTTCTCTTCTGTAGCTATGAAAGTCCTGGGTAGCATCTTCTTCCCATTTAAGGCTGTTTTATCTACAATAAAAATCTGTTGATGGGTGTGGCCACCCTCATCTTAGCTAACTCTTCTGGATAACTTGCTGTAGCTCTGGCATCTCCACTTGCTGTTTCACTGTGCATTTTTAAGTTAGGGAGATGGCGTCTTTCCTTAAACCTCACAAACCAGCCTCTGCCAGCTTCTGACTTTTCTTCTGCAGCGTCCCCACCACTCTTGGCCTTCACAGAACTGAAGAGATTCAGGGCTTTGCTCTGGCTTAGGCTTTGGCCCAAAGGCATATTATAGCTGGTTTGACTTTCTATCCAGACCACTCAATTTTTCTCCACATCAGCAAGAAGGCTGTTTTGCTGTCTTATCATTCATGTGTTCACTGGAGCAGCACTTTTAATTTCCTTTAAGAACTCTTCCTTTACATGCACAACTTGGCTAACTGTCTGGCTCAAGAGGCCTAGCTTTTGGCCTATTTTGGGCTCTCCTCATTCAGCTTAATCATGTCTAGCTTAATCATTGAATCATTTAATGTCAGAGACATGCATCTCCTCCTTGCACTGGCACACATATTGGCCATCAGGGTTGTGAACGGCCCTACTTTTAATATTGTTGTGTCTTGGGGAGGCCCAAGACAAGGGGTGGAGACAAGGAATGGCCAGTGAGTGATGCAGTCAGAACACACACAGCATTTATTAAGTTTGCCATCTTATATTGGCATGGTTCATGGTGCCCCAAAACAATTACAATAGGCCAGGTGTTGGAGGCATCATACCTGTAATCCTAGCACTTTGGGAGACCGAGAGTGGATCACCTGGTGAACCTGGTGAAACTGGGTCTCTACTAAAAACTAAAAAAAAAAAAAAAAAAAAAATAGCCAGGTGTGGTGGCAGGTGCCTGTAATCCCAACTACTGGGAGGCTGAGGCAGGAGAATGGCTTGAACCCAGGAGGTGGAGGTTACAGTGAGCCGAGATCTCATCACTGCACTCCAGCATGGGCAACAGAGTGAGACTCCATCAAAAAAAAAAAAAAAGAAAAGAAAAACAACAACTACAGTAGTAACATCAGAGATCACTGATCACGGATCACCATAACTGATATAATATAAAAAGCTTGAACTATTGCTAAAATTGCCAAAATGTGACACAGAGCCATGAAGTGAGCACGTGCTGTTGGAAAAGTGGCTCTGACAGACTTGCTCGACGCAGAAGCCTTCCATCTGCAAAGCACGTGATATCTGCCAAGTGCAAGCAAAGCAAAGAGCAAGGAAACAAGGCAAGGCCATGGTGGCCAATGACTGGTAGACCAACTGTTCGTCTCAGAGGGAGACATCGAGAAAGCCCAGTACCACGCCAGGAATCAACTGCCTCCAAGAAAGAAAGCCTTTGCTGTTGCCATGGATACCCTCCTCCCTTCACTTTTGTGAATGCTTTTTTTAGGAACATACTTTCTTTGACGTTATTTGGGGGATGGAAGAAGTGAGCTTCTTGGACAGAAATTCTCATCAATCCTGCTGCATCACTCTACAAAACATCTGAGGTCAGAACACTCCAACTCAGGTCAAAATATCCCTCTTCTGAACACAACATTTTGCCCTTAGCAGAACCACACCAGCATAGGGAGGTATGCTGGACAGAGTGCACTGGGTGGACCCCCTCCAGGGAAGCCCTTGCTGCCCAGCTGTGGGAGCAAGGCCAGCGGATGACCTCCAGCTGTCAGCTCCTACAGAGTCCGCCTCAGCTGCAGGGAGGCCAGCCTGGTCTGCCTTTCTGCCCAAAGAAGACCCCTTTGGTGGGCAATGCTTGCTCCAGCATTCCCCTGGGGCTGACTAAGCCTTCTTCAGGTCTATAGCAAAGTTTGACTTCTTCTGCCTAATCTTGTGTCCTCCCCTGTTCCTTGACACCTATTTTATCCCTAATAAATGTCCCTAAATTATCCCTAATAAATATCTGGCACCCCACACTCTGTCTCAGCTTCTGCTTCTGGAGACTCCCCTGAACAGAAAGACACTGGTAGTCTCTCTGCAGGTCAGCAGTGTCCAGTCACAGTATGTGAAATCATAACCTTATTGCCCCCAAAGACTCTTACAGTACAGAGCAAGACCCCATGGTGAGGTTCAGCATGGGTGAGGGGTGCCTTGACTTCCTTTGGCCAAATAGGAGAAGAGAACAGTGAAGGGGCATTGGGGAAGGCCAGGGGCCAGCACCCCATCACAGCCGTGTGTGGGGGCAATGTATCTTAGGAGAGTCGATGAAGAGTGAGTGTCCACAGTTGACTCCCTTAAAACCAGCTCAGGCCACACTCACCCAAGAAGTCTCTGAGGACATCTCGGGGGATGCAGGCTCGATTTAACACTCCTGCCTGCAGCAAGGTGCCTGTCATAATAATAACACACTGCGTTCTATTGATCTGGTGGACACCTGCCATCTCTACCCCACGGGAGCTTCTTAAGGGAAAGCGCTGAGCTTCCTTCATTCATTCACTCCCTCAGTAGGTCAGGTGGTCAGTCACCAATAAGTTTGTTTTTTTTAACAAATATGCCTGAGTGCTCACTGTGTGCTGGGCAGATGCAGTGAGCAATCCTCCAGGACCTCACGAGTTTGTAAGAGAAACAGGAAAAAGCGGAGGAAGTAGAAGGAAGCCAGATCATCCCGAGGACAGTCAGTGCCCAGCGGACCTCCACTCGGTCTCAGTGAAAAGAAAGCTGTTTCTACGGCTTTAACCCTTTCCAATCCTTGTCCTTCAGACAGAGTAACCCCTATGAGCTAGTAATCAAACAGAATTTTATTTAAGTGAAACAAACAATGGAGAAATATGGGAGTATCCCAAATTTCCTCCCTTTAATCTGCATATTCTGGTGCAGAGATTAGTGTATAGTTTATTTACATGAGCATACAGGAAATTTAACCTTTATGAGTTTGTAAAATACAGCTTAATTTAAATGCATTTATTTGTCTAAAATTCCTGGTAGCTAATTGTAGTATTTTTGGGCAAGTTTTCACTTGAAATCTCAGAGTACTCTAAAGTAATGGCATTAAAAAAAACAGCAACAACAATCAGCTGTGGTGTCTTAAGGGCTCACCATGTTTAGACACGTTTATTATTTACTCCTGGAACTCGTCCTATTTGTTATTATACACACACCATATACCGTATTATTTTTGTCTCAGCTTCCCGATAAGGACCCTACCTTGGAGAGCACAAGAAACTGCCCGGAATTGCTGACAGGTTAGGGAGGAGTGGAGAGTGGAACCCAGCCCTGGCTGCACCAAGCCTCGCTGCCCGGGGCCCTCTCTCCTCTGTAACACTGTCTGCCTCTCAGGCACCTGGAGTCCTTCTCTAGCCCTTCAAAGTACAGCAGGTCCTTGCTGTCCCAACAGAATTAAAAGGCGCAGGCCAGCATCACCCGCAAAGCCCCAGGTTGGAAGGGAACCTCGTCTGCATTATATGGGCAGACAGGGTTAGAAGTAGATTTTCCAGTAGCCACATAAGCTGCACCTCTCTCTAGCAAAACCGCGTCCAGAATAGCAGAAAACGTTCCCCACATGCCAGTCTTCTCTGTGACCTTTTAATGCTGTGGCCCGGGGCTTCCTTCTTGGTCAGCTCCTCTCTCTACGCCATCCGTGTGCTGAGGCCTCAAGCCTGGACCTCGCCCCAACCCAGTCTTGTGTGCGCACTTTCTACGCTCCCACGAGGATGTTCAACAAACTTCTCATAGAGGGTTCCTGAGCATCCTCTCCCCCGAAGCCCCGCCTCTCCCAGGCTTTCCCACCTTAGTGAAGTCACTCCAGGTCACTTCCCGTCACCTGGAAAACGTGGCAGTTCCTCCCAGAGTCCCCCTTTTTTCTCACGCCTCACAGTCTGCACACAAGCCATCGAGCGGATCAGGATCCAACCCCTGTTCCACCTCACATGGCACCCCACGTTCTGACCCCGGTCCAAGCCCCACCATCTCTCCTCTGGATCACCGTGATGGCTTCCTGGTCCCCGTTTCTGTCCTGGCCTCCCTTCAGTCTATTCTCAACACCCAGCCAGGGCAGCCAACTTACACCGTGACTCAGAGTGTGACTCCACTGCTCAGCGCCCCCGTGCCTGCCATCACTCAGAGAAAACACAGGCCCCTCACAGTGGTCCACTGGGCCCTGAGCCGCAAGCACTGTGGCCCCACCATGACTCCTGGGACCTCAGCCCGGTCCCCGCCATGCGGACTGCCTGCTGTTCCTTAAATCCTCCAGGGCACCTGCACCGGCTGCTCTCGATGCTGGAACGTCCTCCTCCCGGGATCCACCTGGCCCATCCCCCACCCTCTTCACGTCTTTCCCCAAGGCACTCTGTCCAAAATGGCAACTCCTGTAAGTCACTCTCCCTTGCTCTGTTTTTCTCACAGCACTGACCTCCATCTAACAGTCATGCTTCAGGTAACTTTAAACCAAAAAGTATATGAGACAGGTCTCAGTCAACTTAGAAAGTTTATTTCAACAAGGTTAAGGGTTCGCCGGTGACATGGCCTCAGGAGGTCCTGAGGACATGTGCCCAGGGTGGTCGGGGCACAGCTCCATATTATACATTTTAGGGGGGCATGAGACATAAGTCCATGTGTGTAAGATGTATATTGGTTGCGTCCAAAAGGTGGGACAACTTGAAGCGGGAGGGGGTTTCCAGGTCATAGGTAAATAAGAGACAAATGGTCGCATCCTTTTAAGTTTCTGATTAGCCTTTCACGGAATACACAATTTACAGGAATGACCACTGACACCTTGTCTGGCTTAGCGAAACAATAGGGCAAAAGAGGGAACCAGATGTGCTTTGGACTCACGTGAGTAGAGGGATGACTTTGAGTTCTGTCTGTCCTTTGTCCACAAGGAATTACCTTGCAGGCAAATGACGAAGGATGTAGCATATATATATATATATTCGTAGCTCTCTTATTTAGGAGTAGAATGGGAGGCAGGTTTGCTCAGTCAGTGCAGTTCCCAGCGTGACTTTTCCCTTTGGCTTAGTGATTGTGGGATCCCAAGATCTATTTTCGTTTCCCATAACCATCCTGAGTCCTGCGCCACTGGGATGTACACTCCAGGAGGGTGCACAGTTCCCGTGTGTTTGGGACCTGCTATTTCTCCAGTGCTGGGCACACCATGTATGCTCAGAATACCGGGGCTGAAACAAGTCATAAAGTCGTAGGAGAGGTGAGAGGGGCTGTCTCAACCCAGGGAGAAAGTTACGTCCTATGGTCCAAAGTTTGGAGTGTATTCCCCTAAAGCCAGCTTTTCGTCTGTTGGTTTCCACTTCCCTGACAGCTGGTCAAGTCAATTCCTTGCCTTCAGATGGGCCCATCAGAATCACAGATGGTACTCACGATGAGATGCTGTTCTTCTGGGACCCACGATTCCCCAGCAAAGCTGTTTCACGGGTCCTTAAGCTACAGGGGAGGTGAGAACCGCATGTTGACAAAGGCTGGGGCAGATCTTGGGCTACAGACGCAAACTCTCTGCACTTCAATCAAATGAGAAAACCAGACCTGGAACGCGCCTGCCTGTCTACCCCAGCAGGCAAATGGGATCCAGTGGAGTTGGGCCACGCACGTGCTTAGCACTGAGTCCTGCTGCTGTCACGGTAATTAATGTGCTCTGCTCCCAGAGCCCATGGTGCCTGCTCTCTCCAGTCCAGAATCCAGTGCTTCCCGGCCACTCCCACAGACCTCAGTGCACTACTATGACTCCTCACTACCTGAGAGTGCAACCCCACGAGGAAGGCGGGGAGAAACGATCACAGGCCCATTCGCTAGCTCAAGAGGAATCCAAGCAACACTCTTGCTATCTCCCTCTCTCTCTCACACACACACAGAAATCCAGATAACATTGGCACCTAAACACCCTTGATTTCTTTCTGTTTTTTTTCTTTTTATTAGAGACAAGGTCTCACTTTGTCACCCAGGCTGGAGTGCAGTGGTACAATCAGGGATCACTGCAGCCTCAAACTCTTGAGCTCAAAGAAACCTCCAGCCTCAGCCTCCTGAGTAGCTGGGACCACAGGTGCCACTCCAGCATACCCAGCTAATTTTTATTTATTTATTTTTCCAGTAGAGATGAGGTCTCACTATGTTGCCCAGGCTGGTCTCCGATTCCTGGCCTTAAGCAATCCTCCCGGCTCGGCCTCTCAAAGTGCTAGGATTACTGTGAGCCACCGTACCTGGCCACCCCCACCTGATGCCCTGTACTTCCAGCAACCCATGTAGAAACTCCCTAGTGAGCAGGGGGCACCTCCCAGGGAGCACCTCCCAGGGAGCACCCCAACCCTTGGCTCCAAGGTGGCCCTCCATGGAGCAGCCATCTGCAGGGTTTCCCTTCCTTGGGAACCCCTCGCAGCCCCGCCCATTCACCCCATTCTCAAAATCTGCCAAAAGGAGAACTGCAGAGAAGCCAAGCAGGGGTGTTTATTTCAGACTCCCTGCTCCACTAAACCAGACCCCTCCAAAATCCCACACTCCCTCTTTCCTCCAGCAGTTTCTGTGGCCAGCTGTGGGCCCAGATCACCTCTTCCTGCCGTCATCCCCGCCCCCCGGCACCTCACTGCGGCTGCAGCTTTCCGGGAACCCCGGCCATCGAGCACCCTGCTCTCATCATCCTCTCTTTTAAACATACCGAAATATCAGGGGATCTCCAGTCTTCATGTAGGTTGGTGGCTTTCGCAGGCAGAATGGTTTGGATTTGTAGAGGAAAGGATCTTCGTTGGCACAGTCACAAGTGGCATGACAAGAATTTTGATTCTAAAGCTGGTTCTCCCCTTCTGGGTGAGAACAAAGTCCCTGAATTCAGAGACACTCCCTTCCCTTCCGGTACCAGGCAGCTTCTCCCGCTCCCTTCTCTTTAAAGCTAGGTGGGGAACAACGGACACCTCCCGTCTCCCTGCATAAGCACCCACAGGCGGAGCAGGGGCTGGGAATCTCTCAGAGCCCAGGCCTGACTAACAAAGAAGACGCAAAGATCAAAGAAGAGACTCAAAGATCTATGTGGGGTGGGGAGGGTCACGGAAGGACATTGGTCAAAGGACACACAATTCTACAACTTGGAGACTATAGTTAATAGCAATGTATTCTCGAAAATTGCTGAGTAGATGCTCTCTACAAAAAAATGATAAGTATGTGAAATAATACATACGCTAAGTATGTGAAGTAATGCGTAGTTAAATATGTATACAGTGTGGAATTCCGCCATTCTACAATGTATACATATTTCAAAACATGCTGTACGTCATGAATAGGTATAATTTTGTCAATTAAAAAATAATTTTTTCTAAAAGGCACATGTCAGGACATGATCCACATGGGAAGGGAAGACTCCAGGGGCCCTGAATCACCCACTGACCTCTGGGGACTTATTTTTCCTCTTCTGAATTCTCTTGAGCATCCAAAGCAAGTGAATCAAAGGCAGGCCTCTGACGGAGGCCTGTGATAGCAGGAAGCTGTTCCTGCTCTGTGAGTGGGCTTGTTTCCAGTACAGAGTCTCTCTTCCAGAAATGGAGCGGTGGCAGCCCAGACTGCAAAACAACCACAATTAAAGCAGTGAGCGAGTGCCATGCCATGCTGGAAATTCAAGCCCAGCAGCCCCAAACCTGGCCTCGACCACATGCTGCCCTCTGGCCTGCCGTTTAATCACGTTATAACAGAGTGAGGGCCAAGCAAATTATTTTTAACTTTTTTAAATCTAAAAAAGACTTTTCAGGGAACAAATTCATAGGCCATGATGAAAGTGTGTAGGGTGGAGGAAGCAATCCAAGTGACCATTGAGAATTTCAGCCTGGGTGGTTCCAAGGGAGCCATCACTCAGGCAGAGCCCTGCTGGACACTGTGCTCCCATCAGCTCAGAGAAGGGGTGGGTCTCATCTTTATGCACTGTGTTAACGAATTATAACCCATTTATATGTAATGTTAAAATTGCAAGGGATGGTGAGACTTCAAAACTTGCAATGCATTTGATCCAGCTCCCAGATCTGCCCACAGAGTCTACCATACACAACTCAAGGAAGGCTGCAGGGAGAGAGGTGCACACATTACAAGGCAGGTCACACCTCCGAATCAGAAATCCAAATCAGAGCCAGCCCTCAGGAGAGGATGTCTACTATTGCGAGACGCACTGTTTATTTTTGGGCTGTGAAAGGAGAAATCTTTTGTTGGCTTGAATCCTCCAAGACATCTTCCCAGGTTCATTCAGCCAGGAACGATTCCACCAACATAACCTCACCCTTCAAAGTTCATCTCAAAGTTCTCCCTTCCATGAAAGGACTTTTGCACTCCCAAAATGATTATTATCCTTTTCTGAATTCCTCATAGCCCTTCGTTCATTTTCCGTCACATTCACATTCTACTGGAAGACCAGCTCCCAATATATCAACATGGATTCAAGATCTCTCAAAGTGATCAAGTGGTGCATGAAGAAGAAAAAAAGACAAAGAAACAGTTTTCTTTAAAGCTGGGTCCAGGGCAGACACCACATAACGCTGCTTCGTGGATGTCTGACATTCCCCTGAAAATCTCCGTTTTTTTCTTAGGCTCTTACAATAGTGGAGGGTGAGTGAAGTTACACAAAGTTTCAGTGATAATTATACAAAAAGAGACATAAGCAAAAACTGTTGACCAAAGATCATAATATGATATTGTAAAAGCAGAACCATGTAAAAATTACTTTCTGTGTGTCAGCATAGAAACCATACACCTTAGTAAGAATAGAGTTTAAACATAAACTTATAACTATCAGCAAAAAATGAATTGGGCTCCAGCTGCAGAGGGAACAGGATCTGACACAGGACAACCAGCCTGACCACAAAGCTGCAAGAGGGGGGAGACCTCCATGCAGGCCGGGAGGGGCAGTGAGAGAAGAAAGCCTTTTACATCCTTATCTCCACAGAGGTTTCCCTCCAAACAGATGCCCCTTGTGCATCCGTTTATAGGCTCCCCATAGTGTCACATTCCCTCTCCAGGGCCATAATCAATATGCCTTTCCTGGGAAAGGAATCTGGGTAATAAGCCACTCCATTACACGGCCATCTATAGGCCCTCTGCAATGAGAAGCCTATTACGCGCTGTTATCTCTACAGCAGTCATGCTGTGGTTTGTCTTTCAGACAGAGTTCCTGTTTTTTCGACAACAGCTCAGCAGAGCCCAAGCTACAAGCTACATTTTAACTTTTCACATGACTCTTCAGTTTCTCAAATATAATAGATACAGCAAGTAACAAGCATCGCAAAGCAAGTAACTCATTTTAGGGAAAACAAATTCTGAGAGAATTTACAGGTTAAAATTCAACAACAATTTCTTCTTGTTTCAGATAGCTCAGGTTTTGCCAATTCTTCCAGAAGCTTGGGGTTGCTCAGTCACCACCGAGGGATCCACAGTGTTCCCAGCAATCTTCTGTCTTGTATTAATTGTATATGCACTTATTGTGCCCTTTGGGCAAGGATTTGTTTTTCTGCTTTGTGTTTTAAAGCTTTGCTGCTATGTCATTCGATACTGTATTGGAGCAAATCAAACTCAGTGCTCTCTGATGGCAAGAGAACCTTCGAGTATTTTAGGAAGCTCCACTCTCAAAAATACCCAACTAATAAATAATTTGTAGCAAATGTCCTGGTGAAATAGACCTAAAGCAGCCTGGAGGGTTGAGTGTGTCTACTAACTTCCCTCCACATTGGTAGTTAGAGCTAAAAATATTTCCTTGAAGTCCATTCCAATTGCTTTTTTTTTCTAGGCAGAGGCTCTGTCGCCCAGGCTGGGGTGCAGTGGAGTGATCTTGGCTCACCACATCCTCCGCCTCCCAAGTTCAAGCAATTCTCCTGCCTCAGCCTCCTGAGTAGCTGGAACTACCAGCATGCGCCATCATGCCAGGCTAATTTTTATATTTTTAGTAGAGACAGGGTTTCACCATGTTGGCCAGGCTGGTCTCAAACTCCTGACCTCAAGTGATACACCTGCTTCAGCTTTCTAAAGTGCCGGGATTACAGGCATCAGCCACTGCACCCAGCCCATTCCAATTACTTTTAAAACTCGGCTTGATTACTCCCAAGGAAATTTAGGGCAATGCACAACTTTAAATGATATTCTTGCCTATACATTAAGAAGAACTTGTTAATTCAGCCACTCATTTGCGTTTCTGAAAAGATATGAAATCAGAAATCAGAGGCTTATTCCCCAGATTCCTTTCCCAGGAAAGGCGTATTGATTATGGCCCTGGAAAGGAAATCAACAGCAACCCTCTATAAAACAACAATCCTCAGTTGCAAGTCCATCTTGCAATTAGAGTCCACTAAACACATTTCCTAATCAGTAATGGGAGTCCGTTGTTTTTAACTGCCTAGCTTCCATGATCCCTTCTTGGGGGATCAGAGGACCCACATCCAGGGCCCCTGTACCCAATTTTCCTCAGGATTAACCCCTTAACTCTCCCTTTGGCTCATGTGGGGTTTACCCTGGCACCTGGCTGCAAGATCTGACACATGACCAAGGCATGACCAACACATTCTGATCCTCAGGACATGGTCATGGGCTTGAAGATGGACAGATGATCTAACACATGCAAGTATCATCTGGGAATTTGCTTAAGCTGTTAGAAAATGTGTCTTTTTTCTCTTACGGTTGCTCAAGTGGCAGAATCCAAATCTCCTAATGCCCTTCTTTGCCATCACCTGGATGAAGCCAGTTCAAAGGAAAGAGAAAGCTTGATTTCTCACGGTTCACTTTGAGCACCTAGATTAAGCCATGCCTGAAGCTCCCAGACTTTTAAGTGAGATAAGCCAATAAACTGCTTTTTAAAAAATATCTTACTGGGATTGGGTTTATGTCACTTGCAACTATGAGTCCTGACTAATGTAACATAAATTATACTACGATAAGTGTTTTTGTCATATATATTATTTTTAAGGTTTACATCCATGGAAGGACAGTTATTGTAGCTGCTTTTCCTGGTGAGGAAATTGGGGCTCAGAGAGGTGATTGGTTTGTCCAAGGTCACACTGTTAGTGAGTGGCCGAACTGGGACTCGAACTCAGTTCTCCTGCCACAAAAATCCAAATTCCTGTCTGCACCAGGCTGCCTCACCAAGCACAGCACATCAGCTACGTATTGTGTCAGGGAATAAAGAGTCTTGGCAGGCATGACTGGCTGCTCATCCATTACCTCCAAATAAAATGTGATTATTTTCTATTGAACCATCTCTTTGAGCTTCCAAATCATCCTTCAACTCACCAGTTATGTGTGTTTCTCACCCAATGAGTCCTTTGCTCTGCACTATATAACGTTGCTACCTGAAAAGAAAGTCTGGGCTTCCTTGCCACTCCAGTGGGGGGTCAAGGAGGAAAGACCTCCAAGAGCTGGACTCTGATCGCCGCCAACGTCGGGCTGTGTGGTTTGGTACCCATGGAATATGAGCTCCCCAGCTCTGTCACACAGTTAGAAGAAGAGATGAGGATTTTACTCTGAGTCAGGTCAACTTGGCACTTTGCCAGCTCCCAGATCCCCTCCAGAACAGGACATGGCCCTGGGGGGAGGCTGTTCGTGCTGCCACAGGCACCCAGCTGCCCAAGCCACAGGTGTGTGAGTCAACCCCACGGAGGACTTTGTCGTCTTTAGTAGGGAGATTATTTGGGATTACTGGAGATTAAGGTAAAGGGGAAACACAGTATTTGTTTAATGCCGTGTCTAATGAATTGAGAAGGAATTCTCTATGAGAATGGTCTGCCCACTTTGCAGGATTGAATGTAACTTACAGATGTGTTGACTGGAGCCCTGTGGCCGAGGCCAGGCCAGCCTCAGTGTATGCAGTGGAGGTACCGGCATAACCCCAGCCTACACACATCCTGGCAGCCCAGACACAGGCTACTCGCCCCTCCTTCCAGACCGTCCTCTCTGGCTCTCTGGTGAGGTTCAGATGCATGTGGCAAGCAAGATCCTTTAAGCCTTTACCGAGCTCCCTTGCAGCATCAAAAACTATCCGTCAGAGAGACTTGAAAGACAGGAAGTGGAAGAAGAAAGAGGTCTGCGAGAAAGGGAGGGCCCGCCAGGCTTGGGCAGGACTTCCAGCATCACCACAGCAGCCTCTGACCCGGACCAAGGGCCGTGGGAACTCACACAGCCTCCACCCACTTTGCTCCTGACTCCAAGACTGAAGTCACAGGACTTCACAGAGACACCACCACGTCTCAGTTACTCACGGTGCAGTCAAGGCAGAGTTTGAAAACTGACAGCCCTTGGGGGGCAGTCAGAGAAACCGCAGCTTTTTATTTTCTGCCATGTTAATGTAGGGTTCCATTACCAAAATAATGCACAGATCCCCTCTGCTCCTTAAGTTAAAATATTTGGATAAAGCTGAAGTCCTTCTTGATCACTACTCCAATCCCACCCTCTGAGGTAGCCCTGGTGAAAAATAACCCCTTCTAGACACACATGTGTTTGCACTCATGCAAGTGTGGGCACATACGTACCCACAGAAGCTTAACGGTGCTTTTGTATGTATATGCATCTTCACGTAAATGGTAAGCGAGTACCTGCGATTTGTCTTTTTCACTCAGCAAAGTTGTCTTACAAGGCCAGGCTCAGTGGCTCACGTATTCCCAGCACTTTGGGAGGCTGAGGCGGGTGGATCACCTGAGGCCAGAAGTTCAGACCAGCCTGGCCAACATGGTGGAACCCCCTCTCTACTAAAAATACAAAAAGTTAGCTGGGCCTGGTGGCGGGTGCTTGTAATACCAGCTACTCAGGAGGCTGAGGCAGGCGAATCGCTTGAATCCGGGAGAGGGAGGTTGCAGTGAGCCAAGATCGCACCTGGGCGACAAGAGTGAAACTCCATTCCCCCGCCAAAAAAGAAGTTGTCCCGGGGGGAGAGCCACTTGCACTCAGACTTTCTGAGGCAAAGCCAAGTGCAGTGAAATTGAGCTGCATTGAACATGCCCTCCGCCCACCACCCTCGCTTCTGCTCTTCCTCCTGGAGCTGAATCAACATTCCTTCATCAAACACCTCTTGGCCTTAAGGAGGTGTTAGATTGAGTCCTAGTCAGGCTGAGACTTGTAGCCCATGAGGCTTGTGGCCCAGGGACATCCTCCAGCACCTGTGAAAATCCCCCAGCCTATTGTGAGCTCAGGGAGACCACAGCCGCTCCCCACGAGTTGCCCCTGGAGAGACCATGACTAAGGTGTGGGCCCTATCTCCTTCCATGAGCAGCAGCACAGAATGGGGAAAGGGACGCATGGTTAGACCTGGCAGCTTAGGTTTGGGTGCTTCAGCCCAACCATCTACTTACGTGCTGTGTTCTTGGACACATCATGTAACCTCTTTACACCTCAGTGCCCACATCTGGAACATGTAGATAAGTCAGTGTCTCCTTAGAAGAGGAGCTAGAAGGAACGACTGCTCTGATGCAGATGACCTGAGCTGACACGGCAACAGGGAGGTCGAGTCACTCAGCTTGGGGATCACCAGGTTGGACACTGGTTTTGGAGCGTCAGTGGCTCAGACTCTGTCTTCTCTATCTGCTTCTGGGATCCCCTTGCCTCTCTCCTTTTCTCTCCTTCTCCCAGTCTTGGAGTATGTCAAGCCACTGGACTTTGGAAGAAAAGAAACTTGACGGAAGTTAAATAAGCATCTGGATGACCTGTTTGGCAGCTGAAGTTGAGATAAGAAAAGAGGGAGAAGATTCCCTTCCAAAATTTAGATATTTTTAAATCAGTAGTAGATTTTGGTTTTTGATTGATTGAGAGGGGATTATATCAGAATGGTTAGGAGAGCTGGCTTCGGAGGCTGAGCTGCACAAGTTCAAATGCAAGCTTGCACAGGTGACCTTGGGAGACTTGGATCCCGAATCACGCCTCCCATAAAAGCTGTGATTGGCACGTAGTAGGTGCTTGATAAATAGACACTATTACCATTCTCCTCTGGTGATGTCTGTTCTTTCCTAATGCTTACATGCAAGTTCACTGAACAATTTCTTAAACCCCCTTTCAAATCCTTTAATTTTCATCAAAAGAAGAAAAGAAATGACCTATAAACCACAAGCTTTCATGTTTCAAAATGAAAAGAACCAAGATTCAACTTGATCAAAAATGATGTTTTCCAAGCCTAGCAACAGAGCAAGGCCCCATCTCTATTAAAATAAAATTTAAAAGAAACCTTTTTAAATTAAGTGGCATGATGGCACACACCTGCAGTCCCAGCTACTCGGACTCAAGATCCCTTAAACCCAGGCAGTTGAAGCTACAGTGAGCCATGATCACACCACTGCACCCCAGCCTGGGTGACAGAGCAAGGCCCTGTCTCTTAAAAAAAAAAAAAAACTTCTGCCATTTCAGAGTTAAACAAAAATCACTGACATTTGTCTTGGCCTGTGGGGCATCCACAATCAGCTGGAACAGCAGCCTCACCATCCTCGTCCCCTGAGTGTCCCCTTACTAGGAAGACCAGCAACAGATCACTCTCGGACAACCCTGGACACACATTCGATCCTCTGCACAGACTATGACAGAGGATTCTCCCTACTGAATGAGTGAAGAACTGGGTGCTGACTTAACGCCCAGGACTCCAGCTCTCGGCCTCTATTTTAGGATTCCTTCCTTCACCTGGTCCCACTTCTGCCTCCCCTAAAGAGCTTGTATTCTACCGCACTGCACTGGCACTTCTCCATGATGGAAAACAGAAGTAGGCAGCTAGGGTGGAGTGAACAGACCATAGGACGTAGCATCCAAAGGCATGGCTCATGGTCTGTAGACTGCCCTTTGGACTTAGATCTCCATGTCTTAATTTATAAAATGGGCAAAACCACACTCCACTGAGCCAAATAATGTGATGCATGTATGTTATAAACCACTCCAGAAATGCAACATAATGCATGGAAATTAAAAACACTCTCCAAATGTAAGGTCACCAAGTTTTTGGCAAGGAGTGAAATGGGAAAACTAGGTATCGTGAAGTTTCTCATCAGACATTTACTGAACCCACAGAAAATCCCAGGCTGGAAACTGATGCTTCTAGGCTTCATAGAAGGGCCCAGGTAGAGACACGCACAGCAGTGCTGCTCACAGCAGGTCTGGCGACCAGCGGCGCCATTGGAGTGCCTGCTAGAAATAATGCATGGGCCTCACTCCAGACCTGCTAGGTCAGATTCTCCAGGGGTGAGGCTCTGGAATTTGCATGCTAACAAGGCCTCCAGGTGACCCTCACCGTTCCCAGGCACTGCAGCCTAGCACACTTTAGTTAGTCACAATCACCACCTGAAACCCAATGTTATCAAGTAGATTGATCTAATACAGAGGCAAACTTAACCCCGGATGAGGGTGAAATGTCGCTAGGCCTATGACCAGGACAGCCAGGGCTCCCTCATGGTGAGGAGCTGAGCTGGGTTTGGCTTGGAACAGCAGTGGGGAGGAATCAGTGAAGCGCCTGGCAGGTGAGGCACTGATCAGTGGGGTCTCGACGGCACTGGCAGCTGCCTCTGGCCCCCCAGCTGATGACACGTGGCCAAGTGTTGTTGCAGGAATTCAGCAAGATAATATACGTGAAGCGCGTGGTAAGTATTCAGTTAGCTACTGTCATCATCATCACTATTCTCACTGTGGCCTCCACACCTCCACCCTGGGCCGGGTCCATGCATATCTGTATGAGTCAACTCTTTACCCTCCATGTGTGCCCGTGTTGAGGAAGAGGTCAGGAAAGGGCATTTGCATGTTTTAAAACAGGCCCTTTGATCATTCGTAGAAACACCTATCATCAATAGGGAACCTCGAAGGGAAATTGGGGTCCTGTTTTGTGCCCTCTAGGCCTCTGCTAACATTGACCCCTTCATCAAAGGAATCATGGTAAACTAACTGCAAACCAAACCAAACTGGTTTCTGAGATGAGAAGTGATTCAGAGTGTATAACAGCTCATTAAAAAAATTTAAAAAGCATTTGCTAATGAGTGCAGAAAATGCCGGTAAATGAGAGAGACCTACCCCATTATGACGGTCTCAGAGTTGTGCAAACCTAATTTTGCAGCAGCAAGGAGAGAATGAAAATGTCTAGAGCTGGTCGTCCCCCGCTCAGAGACAGGATAATCTTGGGGAAACATTTTACGGTGTATCGCTTGAAGAAAAGTGCATTAGTCTTTCCTGAAAAAACATTTGGTTGACCTTGAAAATAAAAGCATTCATGAGAAGTATGAGCAGAAGTTTTCATTATTCCTTAAGCCCTTGATTCAGAGAGACAAAAAATTCCACCCTCCACTGCAGCCCCACAATGCCAAGTTGCCAAGCAACAGATCTTTTATGGTGAATCGCCACGGAGACTGATGTAAACAAAATCATAAATCCCATTACCCTGCTAAATACTAGGTCTGGGTTAGAAAGCGAGCAAAAGAGCTGCTTTTCAGGTTAAAAGAGATAATATGAAACGGTGAGTAGCAAGATCTTAGTCAGAGTAAATTGTCATGGGTGAGACTGTAATTAATGTCGCGCTTTTATTCTTTCAATGGCCAACAGCCCCCAATTTTCTTGTATCCAGGAAAGCAGTCTTCATTGGAAGAGTCGTTTCCAGCTAAAAACTTACCTCCAGTACCCACCAGGCCCAGGCCAGCCATGGAAGAGCGGGTTCATTGCGGTTCTTCCTACACTTCCCAACTGGACTTTGACCAGTGCCCACCTGGACAGGCGATGGTCATTCAGGAAGCTCCAAGAAGGAGACCCTCAGGAGTGTTTTGAACTTTATCCCCCCTTTCAGACAAAGGGAAAGAAAAAGGCCATCCCTGAAGCCCATCTCTATGGTAGACTGTGGCAGACACTCCATTTGTGGTACCTCATTTTATTCTCGCAATGGTTCTAGGAGGTTCAGGCTACCGCTCCCATCGAACAGACAGAAAGCTGGAGGCCTGAGGATGGAGACATGTTATCCAGGATCACACAGTTAGCTGGCAGGAGAAGGGAGATTTCACCTTCAGAGTTGAATTACAGACTCAATGTGGCCTCTACCAACTTGAACCTCAGGCCCTCTGAGGGTAGAAACCTCTGCCCCAAAGTGAGCAAAAAACCCCACATCGGGACATTGACCCCTGCGGAGGGAACAGCTCACGTCATAGTGGGTCCCATGAGAATGCCACAGGGCTCTTCGGTGGTACACCAGAAGTGTTTAACAATCAGCTCTCTAGAGCAAGGGGATCAATTCTGGTTTCTGTGATGCAAATATTCTTCCCTGGCAAATTTCAAGCTATCAGCAAGAGAGCATCGGCCCTCCTGAGCTGCACAAGCCAGCTCCAACATATGCTAACCATGGCTCTTAGTGCCACCCTGGCCAGCCCCGCACCGGCAGACTTGAATTCCTAGGGGTGGGGCCCAAGTTTCAGTATTTTTTAAGGAGGAGAACGAAGGGTTGAAAACTGCTGGGCTCGCCGGTCAGGCGCAGTGGCTCAAGCCTGTAATCCCAGCACTTTGGGAGGCCGAGGTGGGCAGATCACGAGGTCAAGAGATGGAGACCATCCTGGCCAACATGGTGAAACCCTGTCTCTTCTAAAAATACAAAAATTAGCTGGGCATGGTGGCGTGCACCTGTAATCTCAGCTACTCGGGAGGC
Source organism: Cheracebus regulus (assembly GCA_963574635.1). Taxonomy (NCBI): domain Eukaryota; kingdom Metazoa; phylum Chordata; class Mammalia; order Primates; family Pitheciidae; genus Cheracebus; species Cheracebus regulus. The sequence goes on along the minus strand of CAUYQU010020556.1, from coordinate 42,041 downwards.
TGAGGCAGGAGAATTGCTTGAACCCAGGAGACGGAGGTTACAGTGAGCCGAGATTGCACCACTGCACTCCAGCCTGGTGCCTGGTGACAGAATGAGACTCTGTCTCAGAGAAAGAAAAAAAAAGAACTGCTGGGCGCAAAGCTTCATGTTCAGGGACCTATTGGCCTTTAGGGCTTTGTCCTGGTAAGAAAGTACTAAGCTCCAGAATTAAGTGCTGACCATATCTGCATTGGAAAGTTATTTCCGTTCTTTCCTGAGTGTGGCTGGCCACCAAACCTCAAGCCCCAGCCACCACAGCCACATGCCAGCCATTTATTCCAGGTATTTTTCACACTATCAGTCACCTCTGCCCCAGACCTAAGGTCCCCAGCAATTCTAGCACAGGGTCACAAACCCAAACATCCACAGGGAAGACAATCAAGGGACATTTCCAAGCCAGTTTCCACAGGACAACTGCAGGATGATGAGAGGTCTGCAGGCCAATGAGAGCTCTGCAGGCCGCACAGAACACCCCTCTGAGTCACCCTAGCCACGAGGCAAGACATGAGGTGTGCATCCAACACCTCACCTGTCGTTGGTGAGAGATGCTTCTGGGACATTAACTTTATGGCATTTTTGGCTGGCCCCAAGCTCAGGTGAAGCACCTTCCAAGATAAGAAAAAGTTCTCACGTATCTTAAAGAACTAAAAATAGAACTACCATTCAACCCAACAGTCCCCCTACGGATATTGGAAACCAGAGGAAAAGAGGTCATTGTATTAAAAAGACACCTGCGCTAACATGTTTATTGCAACACTATTCCCAATAGCAAAGTCGTGGAACCAATCTAAGTGCCCACTGATGGTGGATTAGATAAAGAAAATGTGGTACATGTACACCATGGAATACTATGCAGCCATAAAAATGAATGAAATCGTGTCCTTTTCAGAAACATGGGTGGAACTGGAAGCCATTATCCTAAGTGAAATCACTCAGAAGCAGAAAATCAACTACTGTGTGTTCTCATTTAGAAGTGGGGGCTAACCAATGGGTGAACTTGGACAGAAAGATGAAAGCAGTAGACTCTGGGGATCTCCAAAGAAGGGAGGGTGGGAAGGGGAAAACGGTTGGAAAACTGTTGAGTACCATCTTCACTATTTGAGTGATGGGTACACTGGAAGCCCAATCCCCACCATGACAAAATACACCCATGAAACAAGTATGTGTACACCCTGAATCTGAAATTTAACATTTTTAAAAAGTAAAAGCTCTCAGGGGTGTTTGCAATAAGCCACCTCTGGGAGGTATGGGCGGGGCACAGGAGCACCTGCTACAAGCAGGAACCGAAACACCAGTGCCAGAGCCAGGATGCTAGGTAAGCAGCTCACTGTGGGGCACGCGGAGTGGGAAGACCGCACAGCGAGTCATAGGCAGCGCATGATGGAGAACTGGGAGCCAGCACACAGCAGAAGAGAGAAGAGCAGGGAGCGGGAGCATGACACGATGCCTCCTGTGGTGAGGATACCAGGAGCTCCGCCACTGATTTCTGCCCCTGTCCTTCTCTGGCCTCCTAGGTGGACCTCTAAGTGGGCCCAGGACTCAGCATGTGAGAGAGGAGTCCTACAAAATGCAAGGCCAGGGCAACATAGTCAGGCAGCCAAAGGTGTCTTCAGGGCCTCTCCTGATGTTTGCTTTTCTCCCTTTGGAAACTCCGGCCTGTGTGCCCAGTCAGCTCCACGTGAGTCAGGGGCCAGAATGACCCGAGGGAACACAAATCGTGTAGGAAGCAGCGGGTAACCTAGAAGAACATGAGCGCTTGTGTTAGTCCAGATCTGAGGATCACACGCAGAGACGCGATGAAACATGCAAGGGTTGTATCAGGGGAAATGCCTGGGTGGAAACTAGATGGAGAACTGGAGGAAGCCGGAGGAGTCGGCAGTGCAGGGCTGACCCAGAGGGAAGGAGAGAAGGAAGGAGGGTGGGGCAGAATCGTCCTAGCCTGCCATGCAGCGGAGAGGGGCGCTACAAGGACCTGGGGACTCTTGGAGCCAAAGGCAGCTCTCAGAGCAGCCCGTATCTGTCAGGTGGCCCTGGGAGTGGCCTGCAGGAAGTGTGACCTTGGTGCACACGCTGCCATCCATTTCAGAGCCCACCCAAGGACGTCGTTGGTCAATTACACTCACCCCTCTCCCTACTAGAGAATGTTCAGAAATCGTGGAAGGACTCTGCATTTCCCACAAGTTGTGGAGGGTAAGGGCTCAAGTTATTTTAATTCAGAGTTAAAGAAGAAAAAATAATTCAGTGTATAGAGGATTATTATCTCTAGGCTGTAAGTTAAGCAGTGATCTTTCCTTAACCTTTCTTATATTAATAAATCCCTTCATCGTAAGCACTCATTGCCTCTGTACCTGGTGGTAGGAGGTAAGGTAACTACTATAGATGCCCACTTGATCCCATTTACCAGTACATGCCCTCCAGCTCCCAGTCCCCCTCCCGCTGCCGAGAGCTCAGAGCCTGCTCTCTGCGCCCTGAGTGGGAGCCCCTTTGCCCTGGCATTTCCCCCAGCCTCTACCTCCCCAAGGCTGACTGACCCGGGAGGAGGAAAGGGGCTCCCTGCCTCAAGGTGGGACCAGCGCTGTGTGCAATCCAACCTAAGTGGCCACACCCTTGTTTGCTCCTCCCCCTGCCTGATCCTGCAATAAATTCCTAGCACAGAAATCCTGGACTTGGACTCTGCCTCTAGGAAACCCAACCTAGGCCGGGGGACGTTTTTCAAATTCTTGCATAGACGCCATTGGGGGATTATTCTCGGGTGTGTAGCCCTTGGTCTGCTGTGCAATTTATTTGTGCTATGAAGCAACTGCTTTAATTTTCAACTTCCCATGCTTCTTAAAATAAAAGATGACTTTATTTCAGGAGTGGCAAATTCGAATTCTCCTGAGGTAAGGCAGTTCATACCAGTATATAAGGCCAGCCTGGTGGGGACCGAGGTGAGCGGGAAGCAGTGGCCTCACCTGAAAGGGGTGTCATTGGCCACTGCCACACAGGAGTGTGGACTGCAATCGCTAGGTCTTCTGGACATCTAGGACATTCCAAAGTTTCAGATATTTCTGTAAAATTTCTGATGTTTAAAGGTTGGCTCAGATTTAAAAAAAAAAAAAAAAAAAAAAAAAAACCCTGCATGGGCCAAACAAAACACGTCTGTGGCTGAATTTGGCTCATGGGTTTTCATTTCAAGTCATTTGTTTTCTGGAACAAGTTGGAAAAAAAATCCCCTTCACCATGGACTCCCACATGCACACTGATGAAAGGGACATTTCTTTGCCACTGTCTCCTTTTCTTATCCCAAACCTGATTCTAAACCCCTGACGAGGCACCAGAGCAACCCCATCCACACAAGGGGAGTTCGACACACAAACTCCATCTACACTTTCGAGGCAGGCTTTGGGGGATCTGTTGGCCTCCAAGAGATGTTATGTTTTTTTAAACAAACTGCATGTCTCCCCACCTAAAATGAAATAGTTCTTGTGGCCTTGGAGGACTCACTGTCTGTGCCCCGAATAGGAGCTGCTACCCAGCTGGTGGTGGTAGCCTCTGCCTCCCGTGGTGCTTGGAGAGGGATGGTTCACAGGAAGGATTGAGCCCAGGGCCCAGCGTGCAGTGAGAGCCGAGGGGACCCAGCCTTGGTGCTGCTGGTGGCTGTGGGTGGGCTGGGCTCATGCCCCAGCCAGGCTGTGGTGCTCCAGCTGAACCAAACAGGTTCACAGCAGCTGGGGACATGAACCAGGATGCTCCTGCCCTGAGCAATCCCGCTCATTTGTTCATTTCGCACGTGTTCCTGGAGCACCTTCCTCACTGAGAACATGATTTTTTACTGAAGTCCTGAAAGAAGAAGAGAGTGGACCTCCCTGACCCTTTGGGGTTCAGTCAGCAGAAGCACTCCAGACAGCAGGAGCAGCAAGTGGGGAGACCCAGGCTAGAGCAAGCTTGGCAGGCTCTGAGGGCTCCCCGACAGTGAGTAGGAGACCAGGGAGTGAGGGGAGGTCAGAGGGGTAAGAAGTATCCTGGTTCACGCCCCTACTCCCTGCTGCTGTGAACCTATTTGGTTCAGCTGGAGAATGGCAGCCTGGCTGGGGCTTGAGTCCAGCCTTGACCAGCCTGGGAAATAGAGCGAGACTCTGTCTCAAAAAAAAAAAAAAAAAAAGAATAGAAGTCAATATGACTCTATGGGTTTTGGCCTAAACAAATGAAAGGATGGAGTTTCCTTTCATTTAGCTGGAAAGGGGAAAAAATGATTAGGAAAGGTGAATATCAATTCAATTTCAGAAGTTTAGCAGGTGGTAACTATTATACATCTCAAGATAGTGTACATCCTCAGTTGTGTTACACATCTCAGTGTAGAATAATATATAATTACATATCTTATATATATAACTGTAAAAATATTGTATATATACAACATATACATGTGCAACATCTCAATTATACACTACCACTGAAATGCTCCAGTTGACCATTGGATATAAGAGATTGGAATTCAGGGGAACCCTTGGCTGGAAACAGATACATTAATATTTTTCAACTCATCAGGATCAAGTTGGATCTGCGGCCATGGGACTGAATGGACTCCCCTGGAGAGTAAATGCAGAAAGAAAACTAGAGGTCCAGGAGCAGAGGCCACGCCCACGCTACAGTGTGGCTTCAAGAGGTCATTCAAATACAGGTGTACAAAAGAAGTGATCCTTCCTAACAAATCCACAGCCAGAGAGCCAGAAAGACCAATCAAGGAAGCAGCCTACACACACACACACACACACACACACACACACACACACACACAAGCCATTCACTCACCTCCTGGAAAGCAGAATCTTGAGAAATTTCATCCTGAAGAATACATGTACAATGTTCCTTTTTTCTCTCAATATTTATTTCATGATTTTACCTCAGCCATGAACTTCACAACCCTGTTCATGACAGCTACATTTCACTCCCTCCCCTCCGGGCTAAGCAGACATTCCTAGGTGGCCACTGTTCAGCCTTAGAAGGTATTCATCAATTCTATATGACCAGATGCCAGCATCTGAGGTTCTGCAAGAGGAGCTCCGTTGTTGATGCCATTTGGTCAACTGGAGACTCCATGGAGTTGCTGCAGAGCAGCAGTATGGAGCACGTGTTGCTTTCTTGAATTGTGCTAACAAAATTAAAGATACAAATTTAACTGGTCTCTAATGGACTGTATCAGTTAGCATTTGCAGCAATACTGCTGCGTAACAAAACACCTGACAATCGGTGCCTACAACAATAACATGTATTTCCAGCTCTCACATGTGCAGTTGGCTGGGGTTTGGCTCATCTTGGTGGAGTTTTGTGCTAGGCTTGACTCTAGGCTGCAGGTTTGGTTCAGGTCTGCTTCTCATATTTCCTTTTCTTCTGGGATGAACAGGCTGCCCGGGACATGTTTTCATGGTGGTGATAGGAGCCAAAGAGGCAATCACAAAAAAAAGTTTCCAATTTTTGTTTGCATCACGTTCACTAACATCCTATTGGCCAAAGCAAGTCACATGGCCAAACCCAACGTCATGGAGGCAGGAAAATATTCTCTGCCTCTGGTCAGAAGGGAAAGGATATAAATACAGGGAGGGGTGAAAAAAAATTAGGAACAATCCTTCAATCCACCATATAGACTTTTCTTTGCCTCTACTCTGTATACCTATGGCACATAGCAGCAGGCATTCCCCAGTCAAACCTATGCATGCCTCCTTATATTTTGTAAGTCAGTCATAACACGATAGAGTTCAGCCTGGGAACTCTGTTCTTTGGAGGCAGAGCTTTTGCCTTGAACCTGACTTGCTAAAGCAATGAGAACGTTTGTTGGATTGAATAGAGAATAATTCCAGATGGGCAAGCTAGGTCAGAGAGGCAGATGACTTTCAAAGGGAAGAGTAGGATTTCTGCAGTGTGCTGCAGAGTGGGCTGGGACACGTGAAATAGGAAAATCACTCAAGAGATTCTTTCTTTGTCATTAATACAATTTTTCTCACCCAGGTTTTACAAATAGAAGCCTTAATGAAATTGGCTCCAGACAATTCACACCCAAGTGTTTTGCTGATTTGACCCCGTAACCACAGGATTAGCAAGACCCATTTACCCTGGCTAGTTCTGCAAATTCTTCCGGTTTCATAATTCAGTCAAAGATAATAGTAAATGAAATGAGAGGCTGCTCATAGAAAAGCCAAATGCAGGAGAAACAAAAGTAAAGGGAACCAAAGACTTCAATTTTATGTATGTCTTGCATCGGTTTGGCAGGGAACCAACTAGAAAAGAAACCTTGTTCCCTCGTAGCTGCCTGTTTCCAAATCACAAAAGCCTGGTGGGGTCTGGTCTAGCTCTGCGGCTTCTTCTCATAAAAGGCCCAGACTAAAGGAAAGCCCACTGCAAAATGCAGGTTTCCAACAGAGCTCTACAGGGGAGCTATGTGGTGGCTTCCTGCACCCTTCTGATAAGTCTCCCAGGAACCCACCAGCCAAGAATTCAGAGGAAAACATCCTTCACATCAAGGTCTCCAGTCCAGTGTAACAAGAGCATGTGCTTTGGAGAAATCTAGTTCAAATGCTTTAATTGCTACTAACTAACTGTGGGACCAGGGCACATTACTTAACTTCTCTGAGCTCCAGTTTTCTCATCTACACAACGCAGAAAACAATGACACTTGCCTGGCACTTGCTAAGCGCTCAGGAAGGGGAAGTTAGTATTACTAGGAGGCTGTAAGGAAGCTTTGTGTAGCTACGGGTTCTACCATCCAACAATTCTTTTAATTCCCATCTCCCCCCACCTCCCCCACACTTAGTGGAACTATAAATAACTAAATTATCTATTATTTCTTCAGTGACAAAGGCATGATAGTGATCCATCCAACCTCCCCGGAAACCTAACAAAATCCATCCAAAGAAAGCAGTCCCAGCTGGGCACGGTGGCTCATGTCTATAATCTCAGCATTTTGGGAGGCCAAGGCAGGAGAATTGCTTGAGCCCAGGGGTTAGAGATCAGCTTGGGCAACATAGCAAGACTCCGTCTTTTAAAAGAAAGAAAGAAAAACGAAAGCATCTCTGAGACTGACAGAAGCAGCCCACCTACAGCTAGGCAGGCCAGGAGCCCGGCATCAAACAGGCATCAGTGGATCTGACCAAGAGGCCCTGTGCTGGGGCTCCCACACACTTCAAAGAACCCCTGTGGCCCTTCTCTGGCCACTGTGATCCCCCCACCATGAAGTAAGAAACATGCCAGCTTAGGATGGGCCCACCAGGAGCCCAGATCCTCTTTTGGAGGTCACGCTCTGGGAATCTGGGGCCCCAGGTTTCCCTGCCCGTAGGGCCCCAAGCCTGCTTCCAGGATTTGTGGGGCCTCTTTCCCTGGTCCTTCCTCCTGTGATGGCCTGTGCTTCTGGGGCATACACTTTCAAGTCCAAGAAGTGGCCAACAGGTAGCTGTTTGCAGGGCACGTGGAAGAAGCTGAGAGGTGCAGGCTGCAGTGTGCGTGTGCATACACTTGAAGCTTTTACAGTGTGGAACAGAGCTGGGGTGTGAAGCCAGGCAGAGTTTGCTTTGAGGACTGAGGGGTGGTTCTCCCCACTTAGGAAACTTCCAGGAATCTAAAAAATCCAAATTCGAACCTAGCTTTTCAGGTCATTAAGGATATCTGCCAAGATGAAATCATAAGATAGTCACTTAACTATTAGTTTGCTTTATTTATAAACTAAACATTTAGACATATGGTGGGTGGGGCTCCATGTGTACTCTTGCTTTGAGCCTGCAAAAGTTAGGGGCTGGTCTGTCACCTAGTAAACCCCAGAAACTCAGCGCATATTGATAGGACTCTGACACTGATCCCCTCTATTCAATTCTGGCTTACACAGGCCATGACTGGCTCATCCAAACCCCAGACACCTCTGCGATCCCCAGGGACCCTCGGAGCAGCTGCCAGTAGCGTCCCCCTTTGGCTCACGGTGACTGCTAATGTCAAAGGACCCCAGACAACCTCTGAGTTCCAGAATCCCCGGGCCTGTGCTCACCCTAAAAACCTGAGCCCCATCAGGAGATGGTGGCAGATTTATTTTCCAGAACTGTCCTTGTGCAATTACCCCTGCCATATACTCCAGAACCTTGCAACTCCACGATCAAGAGGTGGAGTCCACGCTGCCTCCCCTTGAATCTGAGCAGGACTGTGTGACTTCCCCGGCTCGTGGCCCATGTGGAAGCGATGCCACATGACTTCCACTAGGTCATACATGGCAACAGCATTGGCTCACTTCTCCCGGGACATGCCTCTTGGGAGCCCTGAGCCACTGAGTGGGAAGTCCCACTGCTCTGAAATTAACACAGCTGGAGGGATCATGTCGATATGGGGATGTCGGAGGCGAAAATCGCCCTTACAGAACTGCTGCACTACCCAAGACAGGGCCACCAAGGTAGAGGCCAGCAGCAAAACGAAACAACCCGAAGTCAATGTCTACATTTACAGAGACTAACTTAAAAGATGGGCTCTGAAATGATTGTTCCAGAGCTCCTCGATGGAGGCTGGTTCTCCGAGTGGGAGGGTGAAGCAGGATCTGTTCTTGCTGCTGCCTGTGGCTACTGATTATCGTGATACCCGACTACCTGCTAACAAGCATCGCTCTCCATGAATCAGGCCCAAGGACCCTGGTTGGCCCCCACACTGGTCTGAGTGGGTTCCCAGGTCACGCAGCCTCAGTGGAGCTCTCCAGCAAGCAAACACTACCACACCTTGGCCCCAGGCCAGGCGCAGGCCAGGGGCCTCACACAAGGGCTGGCCTGCTGAGTCCTGGAGCGTCTCCGGCTTGGTCATGCAAGTGCAAGGGCCAATCATGCACAAAGGGGCCCTGGATCAAAGCCCCAGCCCACCCTAGACTTAAGGGAGGCTTAGCAGGAGCTACATATATGAAAATACTGACCAGAGCTTTCAACACTCACAAGTCAAGCACGTGTGGATCATAGCTCTTTGGGGGAAAACATTTTTTTTAATTTATGTCTTTTTTTTTTTTAATGCCTCTTTTCACAGGGCGTGTCAGTTCAGCTGTCACCCATGCAATTCGGGCTAGGAGTTTTGCGGTTTCAGGCACAAATCACAAATGCAAGTGCCCACTGGGGCATTGTGAGAGCTGTGGACGCCTGCAGCAGGCTGGAAGGAGTGTTAATGAATCAGAGCCCGGGCCCCTGTTCAAAAGGGCATGGCCGGCTGTTTGCAGCCTAGTGAGAATGTCAGCCAGTTTTGCCAGGTCTTTACTGTTTTCCCCCGAGAAACCAGAAATTTCTATTTTATCCTATTTTAAAAATATTGGCAACCAAAGAGAAACAATGGGTACCATATCCACAACCCCAGGGCCTTACAGCTGCAGTGTTTGCAGACAGGCTTCCAGCTGCCAGCCACTGCATCTCTGGACCTGGGGGTTTCTTGAAAGCACTGGAAGGCCTCTGGGCCTGAACACAGAGGCTGGAATTATCAGAGCATTAATTCCTCTCAGGAGCACCCCTCAGGGATGATAGGACTTGGTGGATACATGATTCAGCTCCCTCGCCCCAGGCTGGGGGAACCCTGGGAGCCTTGTGTCCGTGCGCAGCCTTTCCACCAGGATGAAGCACCATTGCTAACAAGTTTCGCCATCAGTCCTTAACTGCAAGCTGTCCCTTCCCTTTCTCACATCTGCGCTCCCCACCGGCATTCCCTGAGAGCAGCCCCATAGAAGCTGCATGCCCTGGACTCCCAATCTCACACACCAATTCTAAAACGTTTACATGCAAAGAACCATGGTATAGGGTCGTACATCCTGTACGCTTTTTAGTGCACTTGGGAGGGGTTACATGGAGGCTAAAGTCCAGCTGAGCTTCTGTTCTCCCCACAAATTCTGCCCCTCAGCAGCAGGCTCAGTTGGCGGGGAATGGGCCAGCAGATGGGCACCCTCCTGGAATTCACACGGAGATACCGAGTGGGCTGCCAGAGCCTTAAAAACACACCTGAAGGGGGAGGTGGCCCCAGTCACCAGCCTGCACCTTCTGACTTAGAGGACAGCAAAGTCCCCTCCTTCCCACCAGAACCAGCTCGCATCACCACAGCCGGACCTGCATCCTGCCGCACTGAGGCCAGGCACCTCCCAGAGTTCTCTTATTCTGTGCACTGTCTCCTATCAAAACTTCATTTGAGGAAAGTAACACATTAATTTTTTTATTCTTAGGTTTATGGGATGGACCATAGCTAAAAGTAACATCCAACTGAAGGGTATTTGTTTTCCTGAAATCAAAAACCCAACAACAACAAAAAATTCCTGTATTCATTCATACAGCAAATATTTGTTCAGTCCCAGGCACTGCTCTTCCTGCTTGGGAACACACAAGTAAAGAAAGCAGATAAGGACCCCTGGCCCCTGCACTCACCCTCCAGGCAGGAGAGACAGCCAGTGAGCAACAGACATAATTTATTTTAAGCAGCTTTATTGAGATATTCTTCATGTACCAGGAAATTCATCCATTCAAAGTGTACATTTGTCTGGCTTCTATGATATGCAGAGCTGTGCAATCATCATTTTCATCACCCCAAGAAGAAACCACACACACCTCAGCAGTCACTCCCTGTTCCAGCCCTTCTCAACTCACCTCTGCCAGCCACTGATCTACTGTCTGTCTCTATGGATTTGCCTATGCTGGACATTTCCTGTAAGAGGAGTCACACAATAAATACATGATCTTTTATGTCTGGCTTCTTTCCCTTAGCATGATGCCATCAAGGTTCGTCCACATGTGGCACTTCTCCTTCACTCTTCTTTATTGCCAAATAATACCCCACTGTATGGATATACCATATTTTACCTATTTATTTCTCAACTGATGGGCATTTAGGTTGTTTACACCTTCTTGCTGTTGTGAAGAGTGCTGCCGTGAACACTCATAAACAAGTATTCATTTTCAGTCTTTTCTGAGTGTATACCTAGGTGTGAAATTGCTGGGTTATATTATGATCCTATGCTTAACATTTTAAGGAACCAGCAAACAGATGTCCACGGTGACTGTACCATTTTACATTCTCACCAGCAATGTATGAGGGTTCCTACTTCTCCGCATTTTCAGCAACACTTATTTTTCTTTTTTAAAATTTATTAGAGCCATCCAGGCACAGTAGCTCACTCCTGTAATCTCAGGGCTTTAGGAGGCCAAGGTGGAAGAATAGCCTGAGCCCAGGAGTTGGAGATCAGCCTCAGCAACATGGCAAGACTTCGTCTCTAGAAAAACACAAAAATTAGCTGGGTTTGATTAGCTGGCATGTGACTGTAGTCCCCGCTACTCTGGAGGCTGAGATGGGAAGATCACTTGAGCCTTAAATTAAGGCAGAGGTTGCAGTGAGCCAAGATCCCATCACCACTGCATTCCAGCCTGGGTGACAGAGTGAGACCCTGTCTCAAAGAAAAACAAACAAACAAAATTTCTTAGAGCCATGTTGGTGGGTATGAAATGATATCTCTTTGGGCTTTTTAATTTGCATTTTTAATGACTAATGATGTTAAGCATTTTTTCATGTGCTTGTGTATCTTGGTTGGGAAAGTGGCTGTTCAAGTCCTTTGCCCATTTTTAAACTGTATTGTTTGTCTTTTTTTGTTGTTGCATTTTAACAGTTCTTTATATATTTTGGATACTAAATCCTTACCAAACGTGATTTGAAAATATTTCCTCTCATCCTGTGGGTGTTTTTTTTTTTTTTTTCTCTCTCTCTCTATGGTAACTTTGGTAGCACAGAAGTTTTTCAGTTAGATGAATTTCTCTATATTTTCTTTTATCGTTTGTGCTTTTGGTATCATATGTAAGAAAGCTTTGCCTAAATCAAGTGCGTGAAGAGTTACTGCTATGTTTTCTGCCTAAGAGCTTTACAGTTTTAGCTCTTATATTAAGGCCTATGATGCATTTTAAGATCATTTTCACATACGATGCAAGGTAGGGATCTAATTTCATCCTTTTGTATATGGGTATCTAGTTTTCCCAACACCAAAGCTTAATTTTCATCATTGAGTCGTTTTGGTACATTGGTGGAAAATCAATTGAACATAAATATAAGGGTTTATTTCTGGACTTTCAGTTCTGTCTTATTGATCAATATGTCCAGCCTAATATCAGCAACACACTCTCTTGAATATTGCAGTTTTGTAAGCCTTGAAATGTGAAAGTGTGAGTCCTCCAACTTTGTTCTTTCTCAAACTTGTTTTGGCTAATCTGGGTCTTTTAAATTTCTATGTGAATTTTATAATCAGCTTGTCAATTTCTGCAAAAAAGAAAAAGGCAGCTGAGATTCTGATAAGAGTGGTATTGAACCTAGAGATCAATTTGGGGAATATTGCCATCTTAAGAATATTAAGTCTTCCAACACATGAACATGGGTCATCCTTCCATTTCATTTCTTTCAACAATACTTTCTAGTTTTCAATGCACAGGTCTTGCACTTCTTTCGTTAAATTTATTCTTAAGTACTTTATCATTTCATGCAATTATAAATGAAATTGTTTTCTTAATTTCATCTTTGACTTGTTCAATATAGTAATTTTTTGTATATTGATCTTGTATCCCGAACCTTGCTGAACTCATTTGCTAGTTTCAATAGCTGTTTGGGAGATTTCTTAGGATTTCCTATATGTCATGTCATCTACAACTAGAGTTAATTTTTCATCTTTCTTTCTCTGGATGCCTTTTATTTCTTTGTGTTCACTTAATTGCCCTGGCAAACATAATTTTTAAAAAGTAAGTTATATAATATGTTTGCAGGGGATAAGTTTGGTGAAGAAAAAAAAAAGATGCTACCAGATAAGGGGCTTTTGGAATGCTAAGGGTTAGAGGTGCAGTTTTAATTTCTCCTCAATGAGGAGGTGACATTTGCAGAAAGACCTAAAGGAGGTGAAGAGTTGAATGTGTTGAATATCCAGGTGGTAAGACTAGCCGGGGCAAAGAGTCATGGTAAAACTGTGACCGGCAGGTTGTCCAGGAACAGCCTGGGGCCACTGTGCTAGAGCAGAGTAGACAAGGATATCCCACAGAGGCTCTTGGGATTGCAGGGTCTGGAGCAAAGGACTTGTGTGACCTGACTTAGCTTTGGAAGGCATCACTGTGGCTGCTGCACAGAGAACAGACTGAAGGAGTAAAGGGAGCAGCTGGGAGACCAGCTGGGGGCTACAGTGGCCGTCGAGGGGCCACGTGATCATGGTTTGGAGCAGGATGGTATCCACGGAGGTGGTGAGAGGAGATTGAATGCTAGCTGTCTTTTGAAGATAGAGTTGACAGAATTTCATGACAGGTGAGATAGAAAGTGTAAAAAGGAGGAGTTAGGACGAGTTCAAGATTTTCGGCCTGAGCAATTGAGAGGCTAATGTTGCATCATCTCAAGCTGCAGGTTTTGAGAGAAAGACTAAGAATTACTTGGGATATGTTTTATTTGAAATGTCTATTAGAAGCCCAAGTGGGGCTCTCAGGTCAGGAATTTGATGTGTGAATCTTGACTCGAGAGAGAAGTCTGGACTGGAAATGGAAATGGAGACTGCCATCCAGGTGGCACTGGAGGCTGAGCCATGGAATGTGGTCACCAGGGGGGTAGTGTCACAGAGGAGAGACAGGACTGAGGCCTGAGGTGTGGGACCTTCCCATGTTGACAGGTGGAAGAAGAGAACGCACCAGGAAACAAGGCTGAAACACAGCCGCCAAGGAGGTAAGAGGAAACCCCACGAGAGGGCCACGACCTGAGACAAGCCAAGAACTGTGGCAGGGAGGCGGTGGTGACGCACTGTGGGGTTCATTCCCATGTGAGGCCCTTCAGAATTGGGCCTCGCCATATGGTGAGCTTGAGCCCGGACACAGTTTCCCGTTGGAGCAGTCGAGCTATGGGAAAGCCAGAACTGAAATCAAAGGAGATATAAAAATAACTTTGTTAGATGATGATGTGATGCCTATGTGGTCTGAGAAGACATTGTGTCTATGACTTTGTTTACCCGCTATTGTTAGGTCCTGTGCTTGTTCTTGTGATTGCTGTTTGCAAAGCTATAGGATTACTGCCTCTCTGGTGCCTTGTATAGATTATTAACTTTTTAACTAGAAGTTTCCTCACCCTGATAAAGAAACCCATCTGCTAATGAGACCCACCTGTGTAAACCCATCTGCTAGTGAGACCCACCCGTGTAACTTGATTGTACCTGATTTAGGTATCTGATTCTATTATCCTTATCTGCTGCCTGAGCTTGTATCCCAAGGACTTTCTGTTCCCTTTCATGTATAAGACAATGGTATTTGCTTCTGTAATTACCATGGTATTTGTTTCTGTAATTGCTATAGGCAAAAAATATATATACTAACCATGTGCAAAATAAAGTTGCTGTTTAGGCATTGCTGTCCAAGTATTGCTTATTAAGCCCTCCAGACCCCGCTTGTCTGTCTGCCTTTTCTTCCGCGCACTCACCTATTCAGGTTGGGACCCTCTTGCTGGCCAAGAGTCCCTGGCAGACGTGCCGGCCTCTCGGGAACCCAGATATTGATAGTATGATTATGAAAAATTTTTGAGGTAATCAAATTTGTACTTTTTTGGTAGGGAAAACACTCTATATTGTTTCAAGTTCTTTCTTATTCAAGAATCTTCTGTTGTTAGCTATTTCTCTTGATTTAAGTACAGACACACTTTACTAACTTTCCTAATCCTTCTTATTCAGATCCTGCCCTACTAATCCAGCTTTACTTTCCACCAGTCCTTATTAGCTATCCTTGGTTCCTATCACTATTATTTTTTTAACCCCCATTCCTGAATGTCTTTTATATGTTATTCAGTTGAACAAATATTAAATTACCTGTATGTAATAAGGGCAGATGAGATGTACCAATATAAATATGAACAAAAGGGCCCTGTCATGTACAAGTACATAGTCTTATTGGAGTAAAGAGACATGACAATAACAACCACACAGCCCTGTGAGTGCTAAAGGGGTGCTATTTACAAAATGCTATGAAAGTAACAGAGACAGATAGGATTGACCTCTGTCTGAAAGAGTTGTGAGAAAAAAACAAAACTTCATTTAATCTGAGTCTCAGATAATTAAGTAAATGCTTGCCAAAAGGATTACCAGGGAATTGAACAAAAGTGTAAAATCATTAAAGCAATTAATAATCATAAAAAGTTTTATTAAGCCTAAGTTGACACAAATATTGCAACTTACTCTTCAGTACTTTCTCAAGGAAATCTCCAATTACATAAAAGCATTTGAGGACAAAACCAGTTATTCCCAATACCAGACACCCAGTGACTTAAACAACTTCTAAACTTCTGCATACTAGTTACAGAAATAGATTCTCTAAGTTCTCCCTCAAGTAAGTATGGCTTTCCAGAGGGAAATAGTGTCATTTTACGTAGATTCAACAGCCCTTCAATTTTTCAGAAAGCTAGAAAAGTGCATTTTACCTCCACAAGAAAAAATAAATATAGAGGCACAAAGCAAGCAATTGACATCTAAAATTAATGTATCTAGATAATTATAATTTAGATAATTTAATTCCTTTTTCTGGAAAGAGGAAAGTTTTATTTAAATATTATTATTATTTAGATAATGAATGTATTCAGATTGGCCAGATTTATGCTTCTGACTTGATGGGGTAACAAAAATCAGATTAACTATACTGACTCAAACTACCAAAAAAACAGAATATATGAAGCAGTGTTTTATGACATTGGCTATCAGGCAACAAAGAACAGTATTTAATAGAAGATGCAAAACATTGAACTAGACCCTAGAACTACATCAGTTTATTGCTTTGAGAGAACTTCTAGGCCACAGCACAGGGAAAGGAAACCCAGATGAAGACCCACAGACTCTCTCGGTTGAAGAGACAGAATTAAGATTCCAAGAAGACCAAGGCAGCTAGAGTTTTCAGGACAGAGTGCCAAAGAAGACAGGGCTTCATGGAGATAACTCCAGAAATTTTCAAGGAGAACCCCCCCGACACCCCCATCTAGTATTCAGCTGAGTAGGTGGAAGGAAACTATCCATAACTGGGAATAGAACCACTTGAAAGTATTATTGAGAACAGTACAGAGAAATCACACAGGATGGTAATAGTGCTTATTCCTACCAGTCAGATTTAGAGTAGAAATAACTAACAACTTGCAGGTCATTTAGTTGATGATTTTGTATTGGCAGACTAGACTAAAAATTGCATTAGTCCCACTTAACCCATCTTAAAAGCAAGTCCCAAAATAATCATACTATTTCTGAGTAGCTTCATATGTCCCAGAATAAAACTTAAGAATATCTGTGGCAATTACAAAATTATCTAGCACAGTATTCAATCAAAAATTACTAGGCATGCAAAGAAGCAGGAAAAATCAACCAAAATTGACCCATATTTGACAGACACATTAGAGTTAGCAGAAAAAAAAAACATTAAAACTTATACCAGCATTCTGTGTTTTCAAAAAGCTAGAGGTAAGATTGATTATGTTAAGTAGAGACATTAAAGATATTAAAGGGACCCAAAGCCTTCTTCTAGAGATTAAAATGATAATGTGTTAAATTAAAAAATACACTGGATGAGATTAGCAGCAGATTAGATATTAATGAGAAAAATATTAGTGAATTTGAAGACACAGCAAGAGGAACTATTAGAAATGCAACAACAAAAGGAAAAAAAAACAGGCTGGGTGCAGTGGCTTACGCCTATAATCCCAGTACTTTGGGAGGCTGAGGTGGTGGATTGCTGGAGGTCAGGATTTCAAGACCAGCCTGGCCAACATGGTGAAACCCCAGCTCTACTAAAAAATACAAAAATTAGCAGGATGTGTAGCTGGTGCCTGTAATCCCAGCTACTAGGGAAGTTAACATAGGAGAATTGCTTAAACTTGAGAGGCAGAGGTGGCAGTGAGCCAAGATCACACCATTGCACTCCAGCCTGGGTGGCAGAGTGAGACTCCTTCTCAATATAAATAAATACATTAATGCAAATCAAAAAGCCACATGAGGTACATGAGCATAGCACTAGGAAACTTTGGAACAACTTCAAATGGCCTAATAATAAACATATTGTTTATTATGAAGTTCCTAAGGGGAGAATCCAAAAAAGGAGTTAAAGAAATGATGGCTAAAAATCTCCAAATTTGGTAAAAAGTATAAACTCACAAATCTAAGAAGCTCCACAAACCCCATACATGAAAAACAAAGAAAATTAGACCATAGTGCATCAATGTGCTTAAAACCATTAATGAAGATGATCTTAAAGAAAATAAATCTTAAAAGAATTCAAAGAAAAAAGAAATAATGCAAGTAAGAAAACACTGGAGCAACATCTTTAATATATTAGAAAACACAAAAACTAAAAACCTGTCAACCTAGAATTCTTTACCCAGTGATAATATCTTTTAAAATGAAGGCGAAATAAAGACTTTCAGACACACAAGTGCTGCAGAAGTGTATCAGCAGCAAACTCATATCTTGAGAAATGTTCAAGGAAGTCATTCAGGCAGAAAGAAAATGATATCCAAAGAAAATATGAATCTACACAAAGGAATGAAAGGCAAAAGAAATGGTTAATACATTGGGTTAATTTATACAATTGTATTCTTATTATTTAAATTTCTTTTTAAAAATTGAGAAAACAAAAATAAAAACAGTGTAGTATAAGCATTACAATATATACAGAAATAAAATATGTAATGACAATAGTACAAAAGAAGGAAGAAATGGAAATATACTGTTGTAAGGTTTTTGGGTTATTCATGGAGTATTAATAGCATTACTTGAAGGTAGAGTAATGAAGTAAAAAACTATATACTTATACGCCCTAATAAAACCACTAAAATAATGAAGCAGAGTTATAGCTAGTAATCCTCAAAATAAGATAAAATGGAATCATAAAAAATACTCAATATACAAGGTAATATAATTTTAATGACAATATTTTTATACCTCATATGAAAGCAAAAAGATTTCACCAAGGAAAATGAATATAATGTATATCATTTCCCTCTGATGTCCTAATCCAAGAATGGTATATGGTTCAGAGAATAAAATAGAAAATATTTTCTTAAACCAGGACTCCTTTGACACTTTCTGCCACAGTGCACATCAAGGATGCCTTTGACAAGTGTGACGCGTCTTCACTGAGGAAGAAATAATTACAAGAGCTCTTTGCTGAAATGTTCTGCCTTTCTCTGTCATGCATGAAATAATTAAAAAATATATGTGAGAGTGACAATATTGACCTCCAATCTTTATTTATACTAAGAACAATGGATTCATAAATTTCAGTTATTTCTTACTAGTAATGAAATAAGTCGTGATACAGTTCACAACTTATCTAGAACCCAGGTTGTCTAGAGTTAATAAGAGCTGACTTCCACCTATTTTGCAGCCTCAAACCCAAGTCCAGCAAGGAAGTCCTTGCCACTTAATCGTCATTTCTCCTCTTAACCCCATCTTCAGTAAATTGGTTGCTTCAGTTCTTATTCCCTAAATTGTTGTGTCTGTTATATAAGAATTTTAAAATTTTGACGTCTATAGCATAATTCAAGTTAGAAAACATTGCTGTAGATACTGTTTTTTTTTCCCCAAATATGAATAGCTTAACTGTCTTTTTGATGGGGACTGGATGGCAGCCAACACATGCAGGGTTTCCTAATGAGACTAAAGTGTAGGCAGTTAGTGTTCTTGACTGAGAATAGTTCTACATTTCAGGTTTTAGATACTCTGGTGCCAAAGGAAAACCGACTTTCAATGAAACGGTATAAATATTCAGTCATTCCATAAACGTGTTGAATGACCCTCTGTGCCAGGCATTGAGCTGCACACTGGAGAGACCGTGGTGAGTTGAACAAATAACAAGCACTGGTGGAGGTCCAATCCCAGGGGCAGGGGGAAGCAGCAGTGAGTAAACATATAAGTGATAGAAGGCTGGGATGCAGGTAGCTCTGGAAGTGACTGGGGAAGGAAGAACTTAATAGTCCTGTAAGGTTTGAATTTTAGAGTTCAAGAAATAATAGCCAAAAATCTCCAAATTAGATAACATTTTATAAACCTATAGATCTAAGAAGCTCAACAAACCCTAAACATAATGAATGAAGAAAATTAGACCATGGCTCATCAAAGTCAAATTACTTAAAGCCACTAAGGAAGATGGACTTTAAGAAATCTTAGAAGGAATCAGAAAAAAAGGATAAGGATTATAAGGATGAAATACTTTTATAAGCAAAATTTTGTATTTTTAAATTGCTAATACGGTTTCTCCTTTTCTTTTTTTTTCTGACTATATTCCTTCAATATTTTATAATTTCACTTTTATTCCTAACTTTAGGTTAGAAGTGAAAGATTTCTCATTTTAGGTAATTGGTATTTGAAACATTTTTTCTGTGAAGGTAGATTTTTTGACCCAAAATAAGGAAAGAAATAAGTTGTGTTTGTGTGTGTTTCCGTATGTGTATGCAGGCATGTGTGTGTGTGTGTGTGTGCGAGCGTGTGTGCACGTGCACGCTTGGGTAAAGATGCCTCAGTCCAGAAATTCATCTTAGTCCTACAAGAGATGCAACTGTATTTATTAATGTTTGTAGTCTCAGTAGATTTAAAATGCTGCTTACTCTTATGGGCGATGACGACCCGAGTTGTGTTTCTTTAACATGATTTACTGTTTTTTGGAACATGCTCTCTTACAATTGGATGTTGAGGGAAGACCACTGGTTTTCTGCAGCTCAGTACTTCATGTTTAAGCTGAAAAAGACCGGCTGGGAGCCTAGTTGACAGGTGGCGCTCCCCATGTTACCTCGGCAGCCATACCCTGAGCCTTGCCTGTCACCTGACAGGTGGAGTCTGCTGATGAATTTGGGATCTTTTTAGCAACAGATCTCACCTTTTCAGCTGGACAGTCAGCCTCACAGACTTCAGGTGTGGCTCTAAAGTGTTGTGTTAGAAGCCATGTCTAAAGGTGCCCATGGAAAGCAAATCAGTTCTAAGAAACACTACACATGATCTAATAAATGCATAGCCGTCACTTCATTTGTACTTCATAACTCTAGACTGTTATTTCCCTGAATGAGATATCACCTTTCCTGCAGTGGAGCAATGTAAAAAGAGTGTCTGTGACAGCTGACAGGTGAGGTGGGTCCTTTTGCTATGCAAGCAAGCTTTCTGATCTTGGGCCAGTGGCTCTCACCTGTCAGCAATGGCTGACAGCATGGGGCTCACTGCCAAAAGTAGGAGCCCTGTGACTTTGACATGGCAGATGGGAGTCATGTATAATAGCTGACAAGTGAGATAGGCAACCCAGGGAACATTCTCCTGCGTTTTCCAAGGGCAGAGTTCATATAAAAGGTCTGTGGCTCTATTCAGCTAGCTCAGTGGCTAGACCATCCTCTGTAGTACCCCCAAAAAAGCAGAGTAAAAATCTTAGATAATAATCAGGATTGGGAGTTTATCATGTAGCCAATATTTGCACATATTTTTTTTGTCCTCAGACCAACTTTCTAAGTAATGGTTGCTATTTTGTGGATGAGGAACCGAGGGCCAGTTGGATGAGTATCTCAGGGCTTCATGGGAAGTAGAGGAACTGGGATTAGACATAGATCTGCTCAGCTCCCAAAGCTGGGCTATTTTCAAAATTTCATTGCTGGCTTCCCAGCAATTTCTTGTTTTTATAACTCAGTCAATCATTTCAACTTCACATTTGCAGTGCAAAAAGGGAATTAATCATATTAGTCCTTTTTCATGCTGCTATAAAGAGATATCTGAGAGTGGATAGTTTACGAAGAAAAGAGGTTTAATCAGCTCACAGTTTTGCAGGCTGTACAGGAGGCATGGCTGGGGAGGCCACAGGAAACTTACAATCATGGTGGAGGGCTAAGGTGAAGCAGGCATGGTCTTTGTGTGGTGGTAGGAGAGAGAGAGAGTGAAGGGGGAGGTGCTACACACTTTTAAACAACCAGATCTCATGAGCTCTCACTCACTATCATGAGAATAGCAAGGGGGAAATCCACCCCTATAATCCAGTCACCTTCTACCAGATCCCTCCCCCAGTTGGGAATTAAAATTTGACATGAGATTTGGTTGGGAACACAGAGCCATCATATCACTAAGAGTGATGAGAAGAAAATACAAATTTAACAATATAATAAATTCAAAATAATATTATATATGGTCCTTTCTGTTGTGTAAATTATTCTCTTATTAGAAATTTAAATAGTATATTTTTTCTAAGCTTGGCATATCTAGACAACTTGCAGAACTTTTTCAAGAACTTTTTAAAACATGAACTGGTATAAGTTTAGGAACCCACTTAGAAGCATGATATACAACTCATATGTAATATGAATGTAACTAGACAAAAGAAAACTGGAAGACATCATTTTTAAAAACACTTCAGTATTGGTCACATTTTAGGGGATACCAGATTTTATTTATCTTAAGAATAATACTGCTCAGCCAGGCCCTGTGACTCACACCTGTAATCCCAGCACTTTGGGAGGCCAAGGCAGGGGGATCACGAGGTCAGGAGTTCCAGACCAGCCTGACTAATGTGGAGAAACCCCTTCTCTACTAAAAATACAAAAATTAGCTGGGTGTGGTGGTGGACTCTTGTATTCCCAGCTACTCAGGAGGCTGAGGCGGGAGAATCACTTGAACCTGGGAGGCAGAGGCTGCAGTGAGTTGAGACTGCACCATTGCACTCCAGCCTGGTGACAGAGCAAGACTCTGTCTCAAACAAACAAACATTAAAAAAAAAAAGACTGCTCTTTTGTTTGGGAAAATATTTTACTGAAAATTTTGAATATATCAGGATAGGGCCAATAATTTTGTGTAGAATGGGGAAGTTTAAAAAAATGTATAGTTATGGCCGGGCGTGGTGGCTCATGCCTATAATCTCAGCACTTTGGGAGGCCAAGGTGTGTGGATCTCGAGGTCAAGAGATTAAGACCATCCTGGCCAACATGGTGAAACCCCGTCTCTACTAAAAATACAGAAAATTAGCCAGGAGTGGTGGCACATGTCTGTAATCCCAGCTACTTGGGAGACTGAGGCAGGAGAATCGCTTGAACTCAAGAGGCGGAGATTGCCGTGAGCCGAGAACGTGCCATTGCACTGCATCCTGGGCAACAAGAGCAAAACTTCAAAAAAGAAGGAAAGAAAGAAAGAGAGAAAGAAAAAAGAGAGAGAGAGAGAAAGAAAGAAAGGAAAGAAAGAAAAAAAGAAAAGAAAAAGAAAGAGAAAGAAAGGAAATGTATATCTGAACTATGATACATTGTTTTGAAGTAGCCTTCTCCGGAGTGGAGAAGGAAAAAGGTGGAGGGAGCTGGAAACAGGAGAAA
This sequence comes from Cheracebus regulus, assembly GCA_963574635.1. Classification (NCBI taxonomy): domain Eukaryota; kingdom Metazoa; phylum Chordata; class Mammalia; order Primates; family Pitheciidae; genus Cheracebus; species Cheracebus regulus. The sequence continues at coordinate 19,694 of CAUYQU010020556.1, read as the reverse complement.
GAGGACTGAGGAATGGAGACTGGACCAGAGAGTAGTCCGCAGAGAACCACGTCTGTTACCCTAGCTCAGGAAGGAGGAAGGATCTTCACATGGCTCAATTGAGTTTCTGTACTTTGGAAGCCACAATATTGATGACCCGGTTTTAAGTTTACCTTCTCTGTAACATAATTTTGAGAAAATGCAAAATTGTGATAGCATAAATAGGGAATTTTCTGTAATATAGCTTCCTCTTAGCCCAATCCTATCATGGGTACCTGTTTCAGTCAATAATCTTTACATAACCTCTCTGTGTTAACAGTGCTGTAGGCTCAGAAAATGAAGACAGAGATGTGTGCACATGCCCAGGAAGGCCAGGGAAGGGAGGGCAGCACAGCCCATCCTCTGAGACCAGCATGCTGCTGGCAGCATTGTGAAAAAACAAAAAATCAATTGTTGCTATGTCACCAGAGTCCTAGAAAATCAACAACAACAACACAAAGAATAGGGATGTTTTGTGAGTTTCAGGAAGAAACTTGTGGCCAAAATAACAGAAGTGCAGGGTGAAGCTGAGAATGTTGGGCATGAGCCCACTTCCCTGGGCAAATGAGATACTCTGCCACTACATCTTCTCTCCTATGTGCAAATTACTTCCTTGAAAGTCTCATCCTGTATCATGGCTTTAAATTCTTTCTGCTGATGATATTGAAAGCTAATGTCCAGCTCCAACTTACCTCCCAACTACCCAGCGTCTCCACCTGGATATCTAACAGACATCTCAAACTTAGTGTGTCTGATACCAGCCTTTTTTGCCCCTAATTTACTAATCCTTCCCTAACTTGTCTCTTCTTTATAGTTCTCCATCTGTCAATGACATTACTGTTCATCCTTAGACAGCCCCAAAATCCCCACTACCATCCTAGACTCCTTCCTATCTAACTACTGCTCTAACACTTCACAGATCATGCTCTAGCCCAAGCCACTGCCCTAACTCTCGACTGTCACAATAGCCTCCTGACAGAATTATCTCTTCTCATTCTTGCCTCCTCCCCTAGCCTACCTCCCCTGTGCTTTCCAGTCTGTTTCTACACAGCAGCTATGAGCCTTTTACAACCTAAGGCAGAGCAGACCTTCTTTGCTCATTTCCCTTCAGTAACCTGAGGAGGTGTGCTTGCATCTCATCTTAAGCATCTTTGTATCTCAGTAGAGAGCACAGTTCTTGGCACAGAGCGAGTGTTTAATAATGTCTGTTTGTTCACGGACTAGATGCGTATAATATTTTTCTATTTGTATAAGAAGGCGGTAGGAACTGGGGAGGTGTGTACTACTGAAGAAGGTGCTATGTACTCTTCAGCAGCTTTCTTTTCAAGGCTAATTTCACAGCAAACATGGGATTATGTTTTAACAGTTTCTGAAAAATGATAGCAAATGGCAGAAAATCTGTACATTAGCAACATAGACAACTTCATGGCTCAGAAAATGAGAAAATGCAAAATTGTGATAGCATAAATAGGGGGTTTTCTGTATATATAGCTTCCTCTTAGCCCAATCTTTTGTTTTGAATATTCATTGGGGTATGTTCGAACAGTGAACATTATTTTATGCGTTTGGCAAAGAAATAAAGAGCTGAATGGCTTATGTTTTTGCTACCAAGAAAGCCCATAAAATGGGCCCAAAGTGGGTTTTCAGCATACACCAGTCAGAGGTGATTAAGAGTAAATTTATTTCACGGCCTCTGTTGGTCCAGGCTCCTTCTCTATTTGCCGAATCCTGCTGTTTTGTACTCTTCAATAGCTATCAACATAATCTTTACAAAGGTTTGTCCCTTTATATATGTCCCTTAATATCTTCTAACAACCACATTTCTCTCTCCGATAGCCTTACTTTTAGAACTATTTTCTCCAGAAAAGGGCTGTACTGAAAGTCCTAATTATTTCAGAATATTGTGGAAAAAGCTCATATGGCTTTATTGTTTTACAGATTCATACCAGTATATTCCCGATCTTTTCACACCTCCTTCTGAATTAAGACTGGAAGAATTTTCTTGATGTTGTGAATCTAGTGGAATTTATCTTCTGTACTAGAAAAAAAACATGTCATAGGAATATTTAGTCTATCCATCAACTATTTTTTTTCTAGAAACAAGGTCTCACTGTGTTGTCCAGGTTGGTCTCAAACTCCTGAGTATAAATGATCCTCCCGCCTTGGCCACCCAAAGTGCTGAGGTTACAGGCATGAGCCACCACACTGGGACAGTGTTGAGGCATTTTAAAAAGCGCTTTGCTTGTGGTAACAGCCCTCCTGAAAACAATGAAACACATTATCTGGCACATAGGAAGCACTTAACAAACTTCCTTTGAATGAACAAATCAGTGACTGTGGAAGTGAATGAGTGATTGAGTTTTTAGACTTGACATGCTAATTCATAGACAGATGTGAAATTTCAATGCAATTTGAATATGATGTTCTAAGTAGCCAATAATTTTAGTATTATAATATATTTCAGAATGGTTTATGATGCAGGCCATAATCCTGTCACAGAGCATATGAACATCACCTAATATAGTGTCTGAAATCTTGCCAGGAAAAATTATCAATAAGAACTAATTTTTATCCTAATTAAAAGCTAACTTTGTTTCATAACCATCTTGTCTTAATTGCCTTTAAAGAGTTGTTTAACAGATTTAATCATTTATCTAAAGACATTATCCTATATATCCAAGACAAATAAAATACAGGAAAGTGCTGTTTTAAATTTGAAAAATTAAAAAAAAAAATTTAAGAAAGCTTCACAGTTAATTGGATGGGTAAAAGTCATGGTTAACTTATGGATAACTTAGTTTGCCTAGAATGTTTCTTTTTTCTTTTTCCTCTCATTCCTCTCTTCGGGCTTTATAAACTTCTACTCTCCTTCCAAAGGATCCCCACGTTTGTTTCTTTACCTTCTTCTATATTTCATTTGTCACTAATTTCCTGTAATAATCGGTTGTTCCCTCCCTTAGTCAGCAACTCAGTCTTATTATTCTGCTATTTTTACACTTTTTTACTACATCCATGATGGAATAAGGCTGTGCCCTAAAAGGCATATTGCAGAATGTGTCTCCCAGTGGTAGGTTTTATTATGGGTCCTGATTTGGATTTGCCACTCCTTTCTGTATCTATCCCCAGGACTGACTATATTATTGACAAGACCTAGTACACACTGAAAATGCAAAGCCCCTTATTAAAATTTTTTTAAGAATTTGGAGACAACAAGAGCTGAGCATTAAACCAAGCATTGAACCTCTATAAGCCTAAGATTCTGTATGACTGTACAAGTCACACACCCGTGAAGCTGGCCCTGAACACAACCTTCACCAGGTGACTGCAGTTCCTACATTTGAGTGTGAAGTATATCTTCCCATCCTACTGCTGTTGGACTTGACCATGTAATTTCCATTGGTCGCTGGGATGTGGACAGATGTGACAAGTTCCTGGTCTGTCTGAGCTACAAAAGACATCATGTATCTGCTTGTGCCTTTGTTTTTCTGCCATAGCAACATGGAAGCCATGTCTCAGTTAACCCACTGGGCCATGAGAGAATCAACCTGTAGCATAAAGTTAAGCCAGCATCAGGTAGCCCCAGCAATGAGCAAAAATGAATGATTGGTGTTTTGAGCTATAACGTTTTAGAGTATTTGTCCTACAACAAAAGCCAAGTAATACACAAAAGGAAAACAGAGTTCACCTAAGAGACTCTACCATACAAAATAAGAAAATTACTCTTATTTGTTGATCCTCAGTTCTTCCTTTCTAACACCTCTCCTCTCTGACCCAGCTCAGGTTGTGGCCCAGTTAGTTCATCTGAAGACCCTGATTGCATCTTTTCTCCACCAACCCAAGCCCTTCAACCACACACTCTAAACTTCACACAATGCCTGCTTCTCCAGCTCCATCCTTTGCTCTGAAAGAGCTTCTTAGCCCCCTCTCTTACTAGGGATGCCATACCAAAAATAAAGAAAACAAAAACACCAAAACTCAAAACACCAGTTCACCTTCATCCCTGCTTATGTCCCCTTCGGCGACATTTAATAAATGACATAAAATCTAGTCTTTATACGGGCTACATCTTTGGCCTTGCCTCCCTCCATTTCTCTGTTGTTCCCCCTGCTCCACCCACACAAGACTTCCTGCAAAAATGCCGTGTTTATTCCCACCTCACAGCCTTTGATCATTCTCATAACAGACTCCCTAGTCTGTGTTCATGTTCTCCCTGAATGCTGCCTCCACCAGTCTACTCCCATTCTTGTCCTTCTGTATTCTGGGAGATGTCATGTCTAAAGGGATAGCAAAAATCAAAGGGGCAGAAAACACAATGCATAATAACAAAAAACAGCAATGGTGAAGAATAGGGACCAGTGACCACATTTGGAGCTGTTACATCCTCTGGTTTCTGAATGGAGAAAGCAGGTAGGGCGAGAGTTCCTTCCTACACTCCCACAGATAAAAAAAAAAAAAAACCTTAAAATGCCCTGCCATTACATGTATACCTATGTAACAAACCTGCACAATCTGCACATGTACCCCAGAACTTAAAATATAATAAATAAATTTTTAAAAAAATAAATAAAACTGATGAATTATTTCTGGGAAAACAAAAAAAGATGTGCTGCCATTGATTTCTACCTTTTTCATGAGGTCAAGTATGAGATGGCTACTAAGAGGTAGTCCGCAATCCTGCCGCCTCATATTTATGTTTGATGAAATATTATTTTTAAAAAATTGAGACATAATTGATAAACAAAAAGCTGTACATATTTAATGTATGCAACGGAATGAGTTTAGAGATAAGGATACATCTGTGAAACCAACAACGTCTGCCATAAGCCTCTCTATCACCTCCAAATGTTTCATCTCGCTCTTTTTGTTAATTTATTGTTATTATTCTTGTGTACTAAGAATACAACATAAGCTCTATTCTCCTAGCAAATGTTTGTATATGCAAGACAATATTGTTAATTATTGGCATTTTACCATACAGTAGATATCTAAGACTTTTTCACCTTATATCACCAAACTTTGTACCTTCTGACTGATACCTCCCTGTTTTCGCCTCCCCCCAACCCCTGGCAAGCACCATTCCTCTCTCTGCCTCTATGAGTTTGACTATTTTAGATTTATTATACAGGTGATATTGTTCTCGAACCAAACTGAGGGCTACTATTTCTTGTGGCCCAATCACGAGATGCAGATGAACGGAAATTAAGAGAGTTTTTATTTCTGCAACTGGTTACAGGGACAAAGCCTGGAAATTATCACCAGACCATCTCAACATTACAAAGTTTTCCAAAGGTTGTATACCTTCTAAGCTATATGTCCACATGTCAGTGTGCATTCATCTAAAGACATAAGTGATTAACGTTTTTAAAATCTACAACTTAAGGTCTGAGTCCTGAAGGCCTTCATCTAGAGCCTCAGTAAATTTACTTAATCTAAATAGGTTCAGGTCCTGTGGTGATTACCCTTATACTGCCTCCTGCTGAATCATGGAGGTTTGCGGAGTTTTCTCAGACCCCCAATAAAACTTATTTAATCCTAAATGGGTCCTGTTAAGAATTCCTTTGTTATTTTCTCATGCGTTAAGGCCCAAGAAAGGACTAGGCAAAGCTCTTGGTGGGCTTTCGTTACCTTCCAATCTTTGTATAAGGATACTGCCTTTTTAAAGCTTTGGATATTTAACTTAACCACTCAGTCAGTACTGAAACAGTTGTTATGGAGGCCTGCATTAGTGATGCCTGGCCTGAAATAGTATCATGTAGTACTTGTCCTTCTGTGGTTGGCTTGTTTTGTTTATGCTGATGTCCTCCAGGCTCATCCATGCTCTCTTGAATGGCATGATTTCCTTTTACTTTTAAGGCTGAATAATATTCTATTGTATGTATACAACACATTCCCTTCACCCATTTATATGCTGATGGCCATTGAGGTTGCTTCCTGTCTTAGCTGTTATAAATAATGTTGCAATGAACATTGAAGATCAGACATCTCTTTGAGATTCTGATTTCAATTCTTTTGGACATATACCCAGAAAAGTGAGATTTGGGGATCATAAGGTAGTTCTATTTTTAATTTGTCAAGAAAACTCCATATTTTTTTCCATAATGGCTGTACCATTTGCATACCAACCAACAGTTTTGGAAGAATTCTCTTTTCTCCACCTTCTCACCGAAATTAATTTTTTGATGTTTTGATAGTCATCCTAACGGGGTGAAGTGACATCTCATCATAGTTTTGATCTGCATTTCTCTGATGATTAGTGATGTTGAACATCTTTTCATATAACTGGTGGCCATTTGTGTGTCTACTTTGGAGAAATGTCTATTCAAATTTCTTTGATCAGTTTTTAGTCAGGTTATTTGTTTTTTTGCTAATGAGTTGTAGGAAAATATTTTCTTGATTCTGGCCAAACACTGTCCACATGTCTTAATTTGGAGTAATAGTACTAATTATTTAAAAAATTATATCTTTATAGTATTTTAAAGGGAATTTGAGAGAGAATATAATAGAAGTTATTAAGTAGGCACCTTTTAAAACTATAATTTAAACACCTTCTTTGGTTTTCTATTGACTTATTGTTTTGTATTTGACCTCAGGCTTCTATTTTTTAATTCACAAGTCATTCTTTATAAAGATGCATTTCTTATAAAAATTTCTATTAAAATTTCTCTATTTTGTGCCAAGGCAAATGATTATATTGTTTTTAAAAGAACAACCAATATTATCACTCCTTACTGTAATTATGAAAAGAAGTAGGGGTTTGCGAAGGATAAAGAAAAGTTATACTAAACAGTTATCATAAGAGACTTAGAGAAGACTTAGGTACAAACTTTGAGTCACAACTTAGGTCAACAGAAATAATAATTAGGACTATGAATTTGATCACAACAAGAAACTATGATAAGAAATGCACAAAAGATTTGTTAACCATAGGAAAGGATAGTAAAAGACATAGAAGGTGGGCAGAGTGAAAGAGAAATGAATCCTACCAGTTGATGTCCAGGGGTGCAAAGAAGAATTCCAAGACTGTGCAACATAGGTAATAGGGTGGAACTGAGCAATCTATTCATAATATGATGTATGGGAGAAGAATGATGCTTTCCAATGGAGGTGAGAAGTTGAACCATGCAGAAATTAGTCAGCTTTGTACCTGGAGAGGACTAGAGGCATGGAAATATTCTTACTAGAAAATGAAGAACAAACCAGAAAACACAGGAGGAGAAAAGAACATCATGACTAGAAAGTGTCTCATTTCCTACTTTGTTCTAAGGTGTAGCTGAGAAACAACCCCATGATCCAAAAAGCCCACTTTTCTGGGTGTATATCCAAAAGAATTGAAATCAGGATCTCAAAGAGATATCTGTTCTCCAAGGTTTACTGCAACATTATTTATAATAGCTAAGGAAGGAAGCAAACTGAATGGGGCATCAGCATATAAATATCTAATTGCAAGCATAAATCTGCAATATATTCTTTGCTGTGATTTTCATTGTATTCATTCAAATAGTACATTACATAAAACCTCCTAATAAAATATATTAACATTTAGTACCAAAAATATGGGATAAGTTGATTATATATATTTATTATTATATATATTTTGTTTAAATAGGTAAAGTACCTCACATGTAGAAAATTTCAAAAAAAAAAAAAAAATGAAATAAAGGAGAAATAGAAAATGATACCACTTGAGATTCTATCAACCTAAGTTCTTATGTACAACTCTTATTTATGTAACCTGGAATTTTGATCTTATCATTGGTGAATGTTATTATAAATTATATGTCTTCTGTGGCAAAGGTTTTGGTTAATGAATTCGTCTTATGTTTCATAGCCATATTTATTATAAATTATTTAGGTATAATAGTATATTTTAAAGGTTTTATCTTTTTTAAAAGTTAATCCTCATTTTTGAATTCTATATTTTAATATGTGCTTGGTTGGATAAGTAACATATTTGAGTAATTTTTTCAATAACGTTTTTTGATTAGTAAACTTTATGAACTATTTATTTCTTTGAGATTATCTCCCATGACAACTTGGCTAGGTATTACAGATTTTGGTTACATCTTTTGCCTTTACGTACTCTAAATAAGTTGTTCAATTATCTCCTGAAGTTAAATGTCTTGGAGAAATTTGAGATCCACATGATTTTTCTTCTTCTACTTATGAGCTATTTTTCTTCCTGGGTGCTTTCAGGAGTCTTTATTCTTATCATTTATTTTTTAGCAAGCTACATCATAATATTACATTAATTAATATAAGATTAGATGATATAATATATACTTGCATATAATACAATATGAGATTAATCTTATATTAATGTAGATATGCAAACATTATACATACATGTTAACCTAGTTATTTGTGGCCTTATTTAAAATCTTTCCCTTATAAGGCTCAGTTACCATTAATATAACTCTATGTACAATTTTTCTTTCTCAGGAAAATTAGTATCTTTGATATATAATTTCCTCTGTCATCAGAAAACAAAGAGACTCAAATTAATTGCATTTTCTGATTCTTAAGGTTTTGATTTAGTAGAACTTTATTTAACATCTAGCAGCAACTATGCTAGATGAAGAAAACAGAGGAAGAATAAAATATGTTCTTGACCTAAGTAAATTTATAAATATTCTTTTTATTTATTTATTTTTATTATACTTTAAGTTCTGGGGTACATGTGCAGAACGTGCAGGTTTGTTACACAGGTATACATGTGCCATGGTGGTTTGCTGCATCCATCACCCCGTCATCTACATTAGGTAAATATTCTTATGAGTTTTAATAATAATGGCAGAAGCTAGTCTAAGAATGTGGAAAAGAACATAGATTTCTCTTTGAAGAAAAGAAATCAAGTCCAATTTACTTTCATGTGCTGCTTAAGTGAAAAGCTCATAAACAGTTCTGTTGTATGATTAACAATAACAAAATATAGACATAAATTTATCTGTAGAAGTATATAAATATATCCATATAAATAGATGCTTTACAATAACAGGTTCCATGTTTATTGTGTGATATATGCTGTATGTACTAAACTCTTTTTTAGATCATCTGGCTTAATCTTCACTATGACCCCACAGGCTATGCTTCATGTGTCTTTTACAGATGAGGAAATGAAACTGAATTGAGTTCCAAGCTCAAATAGTGCTCAACATAAATTAAACACTCAATCAAAATTTATGGAATGAGAGAATTAACTGGGACTTAAAGCCGGGGCAGTGTAAACATAGTCTTTGTCTTAACCACTATACTAAAAAACTTATCAAAGTTAAGCAAAAACAAAACAAATAAAAACAAAGCAATTCTGTTTCACGCTCAAAGATAAGAAGACTTATATTAAACAAATCATGAATTACGATTTTATTATTAGGATAAGTTTTCTGCTTTTTTTTTCATTTTAAGTGGAACTTCAACTCTAGGCATTATAGCACATAAAATGTTGATAAAACTTGGCTCAGATATGAGACCCCTCTATGTGAATTCCTTTGTGATTTTGATATCCAATAACTAAGAAATAGAGTTAATAAAGGCTAAAGGAGAGTTTCAAATCACAATTAGGTCTTAAAATTTACATTTAAATAGAAAAGCAATTTATGTTTTTAAAAAAGCATATTGTGAAAGACTATCCGGTGTTTAGGCTGATAAATTTCTATTTATTTATACATGGGAAATAATGACAACAGAAAAAAACTAATCATCTAAGTAGCCTTTACATACAATGAGGCAGACACTGTGGTAGGTGACAGCTTTCAATACAGAAAAAGTTTCTCATAACGTTAATTTATATGAAATTATTTAAGAAAGAAATATTAAATATGTGAATTTATCTTTATATATTTCTGCTAATAAATATAATGCAATTATTGTGTAAAGTTAAAAAATACAGAATATACAAGAAGAACATCAATGTCACCCATTACCCCATTAAGTCTAGATAACAACTGTTGACATTTTTATGATACCTGCATTTGGTAAACACCTAGCACACAGTGGAGACGGCTGGCATGAAGTCATTTGTAATGTAGTTGGACAATTTGATTACTGCACTGACTACTTTCAGAAAGAAAAAGAGTATTTGAAGTTTTATTTATATGATTCATTTTAATCAGTTGTTTTCTGAATATTCTCTGTAGCTTAAAATGTAAGAAGTAGTGTTACAGAATATAACTTAAAATGATTCTACAAGGTATGGAGAGTAAAGAAAAATATTTAAAAATCAGAAGGAAAAACTAAGCGAATAAAACAATTTTAACATGAAGAATTGGTATTACCTGTTAACTGTTGAATAACAGTAAATAAAAAAGAATTTGGGCACATTTAGGCCAATACGGAAATTCCCACACTTCTAAATTCAAACAAACCACATGAGCCCTTAAGGCATTTCAGGTAAACAACAAAGATCTAATTGTTTCCTTTAAAAACTGGTTACACAGTTTACCTAGCTTAATATTCTTGAACAACAAAGGAGGGGTTTTTAGTTAGTGGTGGGGGTTATGGGTTGGTTGATGATCCATGGCTTGAGGCATGGGAAAGACACCCAGTTAGGAAAGCATTGCATCTATGACAGGAATAGATTACTAAGTAGATAATTAATGACGGCAAAGATAGGAGATTTTCTCTTTCTCCTTGGGCTTATTCTCACACTGAGGACATAGCTTATAGCCTGAAGGATTTTTGCTTTAAAGACCATTCTTTCTGGAACTTTTTGTCTTTCCCTAGTTCATTGAGCTAGTCTCTAAAGTTCAAGGGGGATCAAAACAGAAGATATCTTCTCCAAGGCATTAAACAGACATTAAAGGGACAACATCAATCTGAAGAGTTTTCACAGGGTCTTCTTCAAAGATTTAATCTACAAAGGAGTTTTATTTTTTTCCCCACATAAGACATTTACTTAATGACTTCAAGATTCTTCATTTATGTCTTTTTCCCTTTCAATAAATGCTGAAAACCAATCAAATTTGAACATATAAATTAATATTGACAGCATAAATAACACTGAAGACTACATCAAAAGTTTAAGCGTAGGAGATGGTTTGTGATAAATTTCTGTCTTCATTCCCTCACATAGTTTATAAACAGAATATTCAATTGGATTTTTTTAGATTCATTAATAATGTGTAAACACATTTAATAAAAGCCTATATAAGGCTTTCCAATTTTAAGGAACAAATGCATTACAGACACACACAAACATGTAAATTTTATTCTTAGATTATTTATAATAACATTACATTATTTTAGTAAGTCCTTTTGGTAAGCAGACATGAAAAACCAACAGATACATGATTTATCAAAACATTTTCTCCACTGATGTCTTGTAATAAATATATAGAGCCAGATAAAGAATAGGTATATTTCAGTAACAATAAAATGTATATTGATTAATATGATCAATTTAGTCAATAGGGTACTCTTGTAATAGTATATTGCTGAATCTTGCTATGTTCTTATGGCCATACCTATTATATGAATAAAAACAATCTTCATATTATTTGAGTAATAATGTCTTATATTTGGAATCATTATATAAATAATTACATAAGAATAACTTTTAAAATTTCCCATTTTTACTGCATGTGTGTGTATGTTCACTCACATGCACATAGATCATATGTCTTCATTTAAAAGCCATGGCTTCTATAAAATTTAATGACATCTCCCTGCAGCTTTAAATTGCGAGTGTCTTTAAATCAAGTGTGTCTTCAAAACAGGGGCAGCTTCTATTAAATTTAATTATGTTTCCCTGCATATTGCACAGTGGAGGTGTAGCTGCTAAATGAGGGCATCTTCTATTAAAATGGCACAGAAAAGATGTAGGAGCAAAGGGAATGGCCCTCGTGACTCTTTGAAATTGATTAAAAAATACTGTTGTCTTGCCATAGTCAAAATGCTCTGAGACCAGCTTCGGTAATGTAAGACAAAGCCAAGAAGATTGAATTTTTCTTGCTATTTTCACATATGATACGTACATTTTTGGAAATATTCCACTTATGTTAATTTTTCAATACATTAAATATGAATTCAAATGATTGAAATGTAGAAAGTCTTTTGCATTATATTTGAATTTCAGAACCATATGCATCACTAATTTCCAGCCATACAAAAGGGATTAAAGAGGCAAAGCAGCTTGAAATTATGCCTTCTTTTGTTAAAAAACAAACAAACAAGAAAAGAATGTTAGGCATGGTTTTTTGTAATCCCCAAGGATGAAAATTTCTCTTCTTTTTAAAATAAAATGCATTGTGATTTTCTATCTCTTAATAGTTGCTTGATTATCAAAGACTAATTTATATGAGGACATGTATCTGATTATGTTTGTGTTAAATATTAGAAGTTGTTTTTTTTTTCTTTAAAAAAAATAAAAACTATGATCAGGGGAACTAATGAATGGATCACCTGTCAAATAAGATTGATGCAGAGTATCTGTATTGCTAAGCACGTTTTGATTATTGATATTATAAATCCCAGTAGTATACAATGCCTAAACATAGATTCTCTACAGATGCAAACCAAGTAAAATGGATAATTTGTTCTATAAGTGTTTTAGAATATTTAATAACATATTATGAAACATTATTATTACCATTACTATTATTGCTTTTGCAAGAGTGTCAGGAGATTGATTACCTCAATATTCGTCTCCCTCAAGCACATGGAATTTTAAAACATGTTATCATTTGGGGGTATAATACTTAGAGAAATAGGCCTAATTAAAATAAACATTATAGAAGTTCATGTTCCCCAAACTCACTCAGTGGAATGGTCTCTTCTTTCTTTGCTTTTTCTTCTATAACCTAGAGTCCTTTCCTAGAGTGAAAGCAAAAATAACCTTGCACTCTTGAGCAAAGTAAAATCCTGGCCCAACATCTTCTAACTTGTCTAAAAATAAAATAAACTCACACAATTAGCATTTCTTTTGACATGCAGACCTCTGTAGTATGATGGTCTTGAGAATCACCATGCATTGGAGCAGACATGTTTGTATATGAAATAAGTGAACTTGTAATCACAGAGGGGATATTCTTGCAACTTGCCTGTTTTATGGGCTGTATAGAAATGTCTTAGGGACAACACTAAAGGTTTGCCTGTAGGATGTTATAATTTGCTAATAGTTGCTTGACTACTTAAGACTAATTTTTGTGAGGGCGTGTATTTGATCATGTTTGTATTAAATACTAAAAGTTGCCATTTCAAAGAAATTGTGGTCAAGAGAACTAACGAATGATCACCTATCAAATGAAATTGATACAGAGAACCTATGTTGCTACGCATTTATTGATGATTGATACTATAAACACTATAGGTATGTCGCCAATACATTTTTACCTCAAATTAAAAGCATTTTGCCTTTTTGCCTTAAAGTTGTGTATGTAGTCTTTTAATTTGCCTTAAAATAATTATTTCAGAAATCTTGCCAGGTGTTGAAGGTGTGCCTACACAATCATATGGAGGGAAAAACTGAATGGATCATTTTCTAATTCATTGAAAACTTCTGAAAGCAACAAAAATCGGTCTTCAAGGATGAAATTTTTATTATAGCCTATCTCAACTGGCTGAAAGTAACACTGAAAATTTCAACTTTAGAGATTCTATTATCTACATTAGCTTGTTATGAATTCTACAAAATTTTACACTTAATTAGTTGATTTCATATTAATCGGAATGCACGTGTATCAGGGCCCTTCACATGCCATTATGTTTTCTGTTACATTTACCAACACACTACAACTTAATAGGCATAGCTTGCAAAAATTATTTGTAGATTATTTGTTTAAATTATGGTCATTGGGCTGATTGGCTGGCTGTTCTAGAATAAATGTGCCCAGATAAACTACAAACTGAGATGTTCATTAGTAAACTGGGGACATGAGGGTAGAAGTAAAAACAGCTGAGCACACATAGCTTAGTGAGTACTAATGTACTCAGGTACTAACATCTGCTACATACTCACCAGTCTTGAATGAGTATCTTTTTTTCACTAAGCAGCAGTAGAGAAGGTTCCATTTTTATGGCATGTAAGAGTGTGCTATATACATAGTGCTATATGTATATATGCATTAAATTGCAAAGCTTTCTGCATTCCATTTCCACATTTCTAACTACTGTATAAAATAAAATGATTAAAATGTCACTGGATCCACATGCATTCCATTTTTGCAATAAGCATTTCTTTCAACAAAAGAGAAATGCTGTTTAATTTAAATGTGATTGCGAATTTTGTAAAATGAGGATGTAATAGCATTTTACTTAAACTTATAGCATCTTCTGCTCATATTGTGTTTTAGAATAGTTCCTTCATAATTAAAGTGTCAAAAAATACATTTGTAACAAGAATGATGAAATTCATTCTGAATAATCTGTCAGCAAATAATAACCTGCAGTTCCTGCTCTTAAGCAGAATCATTTAATACTTTGCAATCATTTGGTTCCTCCCTCTGTTTTCTTCTTCTTCTTTTTTTTTTTTTTTTTTTTTTTTTGCTACTCTTGGAAAATAACTTCCTATAACAGCTTAAAACTATTTTATGGGCTTAATGGAAGTTTTTCTTTAGCTGTAATGTTATATGGTTAGCAAATGTTTCAATAAATATGTAAACTGCTCTTCCTAGAATCCCCACTGGATGCCTCCCAATCTAAAGCATTTCCAAAACAATAAACAACAGAAACAAAGAATGCTTTAAAATAATCAAACTTCTCATTTCTACCCCTCAATATTGTCTATTCTTTTTTTCTACTTTATTGATGAAAACAGAAATCATATTGGGTGAAGTATTCCCTATCATGTTGAAATAAAGTCAGGATGACATTTAAGTGCTATATAGCATATTGTGTTTTTGAAATATTGAAGGAGCAGATCAGATTATTCCACTGGAATTTTTTCCTTCTAAGATCATGTTATTATTGTTGCCTTTAAAAATGGCATTCATTTTATGTTTACACTTAAAAAAATTTGTTAGAAAATGTAATATTTATGTACATAGATGAATAAAATCTGCCAAGGATTATAATAAAATGCAACCAGGAATAAGCAAGAAATATCCATCTAAATAACTTAGCCTATATCATGAGAATCGCTATTCTGTTAACTTAATATGTCCACACTGCATGTGCTTGAAACCTGACTTTTCAATAATTTTTGGATCAGGCACTCTTTGTCAGGATGTTAAACATATTTATATAGCCCATCCATAATGTGTTTTTGAATATATTTTCTTTGCATTTAGTATAGTACAGTATTCAGATGGTAAAAAGCAAGGAAGAATAATTGTTGTATAATCTATCTTAAGATTTTACCCCAATACAGGTCAAGCATAATTGTAAGAGAAAAAAAGAAAATCTTTTAAAATAATTTATTCTTTTTAAAATGCTTGTACCATCTACTGCAGCTGCAAAACCATAATGCTTTCATTAAGGATCACATCTGGGCTGAATTAAAACAGGAGCCTTTCCCAACCCTGGAGTGTTTGTCAGGTTGAAAGTTTTTCTCATAGCTCCTGAAGTTTTTCCAAAAATCGAGGGCTAAGACAGAGAACAGACCCTGTCACGAGCTGGTACTGGGTTTTAAATACATTCCTATGTTATTCACCGTCTGGCTCTAATTTGGAGGTACATCTCCCTTGTGCTCACTTTATTAACTTACATATGACTAGCTCTTTTGTTTAATATGGAAATAAAGAAAACAGGGTTTGTCGGAAAATACTGCTGTAGATTGAGACTTATTTTACCACACATTTGCTTTTTTTTTAAAATTCCTGTATGTTTGCTTATTAAAGTAATTTTCATAATAACTTTTTTAAAGATAAATAATATAGGCAATTCATGATGGACCTTGTTTTCTCCTCTATTTTTCGAAGAGATGGGGGAAACTACATAGATATTAATTTATCACACTTTTTCATGTCTATTACCAATTTTATCTTAGAACTACAAAGAAAAAAAGTCTTATTATTGTTATTCATAGATGCATGATACGAAAATAAAAGTATATAAATTTTGGAGAAATTGCTTCAACAATGTATTGTAAAGTTGAATAGAATGTCAGTGAAATTTTGAGATATCATGACATTAAATAAATAATAGAGATATTTTTACAAAGCTTTCAAAAAATTCTAAGGTCTGTTAGGACAAAATAAACCACCAACCAAAGAGAAAGGAAGCATTAAAAAATGTGTTCAGAATATTTTCTGATGACTAGAATATGTTAAAAGTCCAGATGATTAATTTACAAAATCATTATCAACTTGTGCAATGCACACAGGTTTATTAAAATTCCATTGTGTTCCAATCTTGAGGCAAAAGGATAAAACAAATACCATGAAGCTAAAAATATCATAGGGGGAACAGAGAGATGAAAAGATAATTATAATGCTATTGTGATACATACAAATAGAGGTAAGTGCAAAGTGAAATCAATGATTAACTCTGCCTGAAGAGGTCACTTTTGAGCTGGCCTTTGAAGGATGAATAGAAGTTCACCAGACCTAAAATGTACACAGATTTTTAGCAAAAATCTTTAACTGGAATAATCGATGAACATTCTTTTGAGATTAAGAATGCATCTCAGCATTACATTAATTTAATTTCCACTTTTATTACTGATCCCCAAACTAACATTATTCTGACAGATCTTTCTCCTAAATGCCTTAATAGTATTAGAAATTAATTATAAGGTTGTTTTTCCTCCCCATATGAAATTAGAGCTTACTTTCATCAGATACAACAGCAAAAACAAACAAACAAATTAGAGTCAAATTTACCCAGATGATATGTGAGAATGACAATTTAATTAGTCTCTCTGAGCCTTAACTTTCTCATTTAAAATGATGGGAATCATATTTATGCTATTGAGTGATGAAAGTAAAATGAAGTAATTTATTTTCTGTAGTTTCTTTTCTTCCAGTAGGATGAATAAGTGTTGGTTGAAACCAGTTATCTTTTCTAGTTTACTAATGCAGTATTTCAGAATATAATGTAATGTATATATGATAAACATCAATGTTCACAATTGAACAAATGAGTACAAATTGATAATTAGCATGAAATAAAATAGATTAATGGAAGCACACAATAAATAATAAGGCCTTCTATAATTTAACTGTCTACATGTTTAGAGTTAATTTCTTGATGGACAACAAGATATGTTCATTTTCTTGATTTAGTCTTCTCAGTGAAAAATTGTATAAGCTTCCTGAAGTGCAAGAGTTGCATCTTCTGTTGGATTCATAGACACACAGTAAATACTGCATCAAAGCCTAAAATACTCCAACAAAGCCTCCGAGTTCAATAGGTGTTTGTTATGTTACTGCCTATTGTTCTCAAATTCAGACTTAGGATTTCCCAGAGAGCTTTAGCACACTTTGTCTTGTAGGAAAGATGGAAACCAAAACTTCTAAGTTGAGTCAAGTTAACTGTGTCTATGTGTAAAACATGGTTTGTAAAATGTTAAACAAACAAAAGTTTCAAAGGTAAAGCAAAAAAAAAAAAAAAAATGTCTATAGCACCACTGAGTAATACCTAGGAAATGATATGATCAACCTCCTAGTTACATGAAATATATACATTTAAGAGAATACAGATTGGAAACCAGGTTTTTTCCTTTCTCATTCACTGTTCTCTCATTGTACTTCTTTATTAGACTGTGAAGGTAAAAGGACCTGTTTTACTTAACAAAGCCAGCTAGCTGTTTTTATGGAAATTCTTTTTCAGTTTATAACTCATGTAAATGTCAATGTCAAAGTAACAACTGCACCACTGGGATAAAAGACTCCTGGTCAGATGAAGTTCTTTTTCCATTAAGATTTACCCTTCATGTTTTCCATTAAGTATTGTCAACTCAGCTTCTCTCTTCACTGAAAGTAGCCAGCTGATGGATGCTTATGTACAGTACGGTGCAGGATAGGAAAATATTTGTATTTCCATGTGCTTTTAAAATCATTTTATGAAAAATTAAATTCGACAGTATTTCTAGGCAACATTGTTTTATACATGAATTGTGAAATGTCTCATTTATTAATCATATTTTTTGATTGTATATATCTTTGTGTGTATATATACTCACAAAAACAATTTAATCTTTTCAATGTTTTGATTTGTTTGTAGAGGCAAATATTATACTTTATTCAACTTTACCTTCCATAAAATGATTTATTTATAAGACTGGATAAATTTCATAGACTTACAAATCCAGGCTTAAAAACACACTTTAAAGGTGGGTTTGGAAACTAAATAAATAGCTCCATAATTTAGCACCATTTATTCACATGTATACTTCAAATTTTTTTCCAGCTTATGAATAAAATACCTCGAATAAAATATTACTTAGAATAAAATACTGAAAAAGAATGGTTGAAGTTTACTTTCCGGGGAGTTAATTTGCCTTTGGTATAATGGCAATGGGCCTACAGTTCTATCAACTTCAGCACTAATAATCAAGTTCAGGACATGACTTTTAGAAATGGAGGTTTTCTATAATTGATATGAGGAACAGTTTATTTCAAAAAAATTTTTTTCAAAAGAAAACATTTCTTTTTTTAGTCAAAAATTACATTTTTTCTTTTAACAAAGAAAATCTTAAATACAATCTTTGATTATGCTTGATCAGCTTTTGGATGCAAAATATATCTAAAGATGTTTAAAATGATTTTCCATGGGTTGATTGAAAAAATCATCAGGAATTATACATTTGAAAATTAAGGAAAATTATATCACATATGATTTTTTTTGGCAATATGTTTAATCCTATGGTATATTCATGTGTATTAAATACATTTGTAAAGTCATTTAAATACACTTAAATAACAAAATCAAAGGGGTGTATTTTTTGGAACTTCAAGCATTTAGAAAAAATAGTTACAAAGAAAGTATTTTCTTTCTTCTTCAAATTTTCCTAGGATACTTTAGTTACATACTTAGGATAGAATAAAGTATCTCTTACTCTAAAAGGAGGATAACTAAAGAAATTAACCTGCCAAATCAAGAAAAGCAGGAAAGCCAAGAAAGGGATTGTTGTAGAAAGCTTGCCATGAGAAGATGGTAGCTGGATAAACAAGGAAAGACGTAAGAAGTATCTTAAAGTAAATACACTTTGTGATGTGCTAAATTTGAGGACTTAAAGAGTTGATACAACAACAAAACTGGCAGCATTGGACACCTGGGAAACACATGATATGGAAGAAGACCCTATCTGGGTGTATAGTAGGTGCCCCTGACTGAGTCCTCTCTTTCCCTATCCTCCATACTTGGTCAGTTGCAAAGAGAGTCGATTTAAACACCTACATATCTCCCAAATCTGTTCCTATCTGTTCACCTTGCAATCACCACCTGAAGTAGCCTTCAAACTAGTCTTCCCTCTTCTACACAGATTCAAGTTAAAGAGAGCCCACATAGCCAAGTCAATTCTAAGCAAAAAAAAAAAAAAACAAAGCGGGAGGCATCACACTACTGGACTTCAAACTATACTACAAGACCACAGTAATCAAAACGGCATGGTACTGGTACCAAAACAGAGATATAGACCAATGGAACAGAACAGAGGCCTCGGAGGCAACACAACATATCTACAACAATCCGATCTTTGACAAACCTGACAAAAACAAACAATGGGGAAAGGAGTCCCTGTTTAATAAATGGTGTTGGGAAAACTGGCTAGCCATGTGCAGAAAACAGAAACTGGACCCCTA